>QGOD01000614.1:88076-101337 GCA_003313065.1 Sarcodon sp. MG97 | reverse complement strand
AATATTCGCAGGTTTCCGGAGCATTTGATAATTTTACTCAAAAAAGGGTTGTTTCAACCTCTGCCAAGGGTGGCGTGGGCACTCGGGAAAGGATATTCGCCAACTATTTTTATAGCGTAAAACTTGATTGGACGTGTAGTCAGGATGGCATGACGCTTCTCAAGTTGCCCAATGTGTACGCATACAACTCAGGCATATTTATTTGCTTCAAACGATCCTCATATCAACTTAATCTTCCCTCCACCGCGTTGCCATCCACATGCTTAGACCGGGCACCGTGTAGTCGCTAACTCGATGCAAACGCCCACAATCAATCCGAACCTCACTATCCCGCGTCCACATCCAGACTTCTTCTAGTTGGGTATGGCAGTTCCCGTTCTTTTTGAGGCGTGTGTTACTGCTTGTAAATGCTCGTGCGTTAATGGGTGACGGATAAACCAACCAGGCCGGGAACAACTTGTATTGAGTGTCCGAACATATCTTGGGATTTATTTTTTTCGCAATTCATTCGAACTCCAAGTGGGAGTGTTGCAATCTTCTTCCGGTTCAATCATGAGATACTCGTCGTTGTGATTGGGCAGTGAGTTGTCAAGAGCAACTAACACGCTACTCATTTTGACCATACCTGCACAGTTATACAGCATGCCATGTCATATCAACCAGACTTCAGGTTTGGAATACCCATTTACATGAACTATCCGTTCCCATGTTCCCATGCTATTGAGTTATATCAACCAAATCAATCATCGTGAACGTGACTATCCAGCTACTTTCTTGGCTCCTCTCCATGTTACTGATCCACCAAATGGATCGGGCCAGTCATTCGAGAGCTGCAACATCTTCCGTTATCTTGACCTGACGCCTTATGGTGCGTGCCAACGATTGGCTATCAAACATATGCCGAAATTGTGCGCCTTCGAGAAACGCTCATGTTTGTCTGACTCTGAAGAATCTTGGCGGTGTTATATCCCAGGATTGTACCAAAAACCGTGTTGGTTCGAGCGCTTGGAACTTGGCCTGGTTAATTATGGTCGGAAGGTTTACACCTGAGGGACCATCATCGACAAACAATGAATAGTACCCGACTAATGGATGAATAGGATTCTGAAGAGCAGTTTTGCGAAGATTACTTACCAGTTACCGGTGTGGTCCACATTTTCGTCCGTTCCTGTTTGAATCATACAAGAGGCGAGTCTATTCTCACACGTCAAGACTGGAAGCATTCTGATGTTGCGACACTCCCTGAGATTCGTGGTGTAAAGACTAGATTTAGAGGTCTTTCCTACCAAAACGTCTGATCTCACTAAGTGATGTTCCTCGCTTGACCATCCTGGCACAAGGGTGGCATTTCAAAGAATCTCGATCGCCATCGCGGTAACACAGCTATTGGTCTGTTTAAATTGTGGCTGTTCATTCAACAGAGCGATATATCAGTCCAGTAGGCAATAAGGTCGCGGACATCGTGAATACTGTGGAGGAACTTGGCTCTCGGGTAGTGACATACTATATGTAGCAACCGTGGGAAGTGGGGCAATAAGCAAAGAATGAACAGCGGGTCTTTCGCTAGATGTATGTCAAATCTTACAGGGACTGGCTGTATGATTTTAGTCAATACCGGTTCTGTTTGTCTCTGACACTATTTGTGAATTTTTAATCCCCTAATTCGGGAGTATTATAATGACTGACTTTCGCGTTTCTGGATCAGTAGGCACGTGACTGACCCAAAGAGGAACAAATTACCAGTGGCACTTTTCAGTTTTACAGCACAGCTCACTCTTGTTCAATTACATCAATCACCACCCACGATGGCAGACTCTGACAGTGACTTTTCTGACGAACTGCTTGAACTTGCCGGCGCTAGTGGCGCACCAGACCGGAAGAGGAAAAACCGACAGTCCCAACACAAGTCTTCCAAGAGACGAAAAGCCGAGTAAGCTGGCCCACGTTGGATACCCACAAACTCAACTTTTCAACTCCATTCGACTTGCTAGCATACAATTAGAGTCTGAAGATAATGAACCAGAGAGCGAGGACAATGACCTTGATTCCACTCCATACCCTCTCGAAGGCAAATACATCGACGAGGCTGACAAGCGGAGGTTAGTTTTCATCATCTTTTTTTGAATTTTTGATCGACTTCTATCCAGACTACAACAAATGTCCGAGATTGAACGTGAGGGAATTCTGGAACAACGATTAGAAGAAATGCAACGAGTCCAGGACACGAGGAACCTTGATCAACTGGTGAAGGCCCAAAAGGCCGGAGACTCGGATGGAGTCAAGACAAAACGCATGCCTTTTATACGACTTCGTTCCTTGTTACTCACCGGTCATCATATATAGGTACAAATGCAGCTCGAGGTGTGAATAGCCAGAAAACTCAAAAACTTGATGAATACAAAGCCAAGCGCCAGGCCAAAGGGGAGAAGAAACGCGTACGATGCCTCTCGCTCTTACGGCCTCAGTTAACCCATTGGACTTTTGCACTCATAGACGAAAACGAATTCCCCCAAGCGAGACCGTTCATCGTCACCGATGGATATGGAAACAGATTCTGACGAAGAAGAAGATGGTCAAATTAGTAAACTCGAAGAGCAGGAAGAGAGGGACAGGAAGCTTTATGGACAAGCGGAGCCCGTGGATGAAACTATTACGCTCGAAGACATACTAAAATGTCAACTCACTCGAGATTTATTGGCAAAGCATTGTATGTCCCCATGGTTTGAGGATTATGCTAAAGGTGGGTACATGTGCCATGCTTCTAGAATATCCCTGACATATGAACCTGGGTGGACAGGTGCGTGGGTTCGATACTGCATAGGTCAAGATCATGGGCAGTCAATCTATCGTATCTGTGAGATCGTTGGTGTGTTCAGTTCCATCTTCCTTCTTAACAATGTGGTTAATTGGGTTCAAGGCTTGAGCGATTCGAAGAACTACAAAATCAACAATCAGACGGTGAACCAGCAGTTTTCATTGAAGCATGGCATTTCAGTGAAGGACTTTCCAATGGATCGAACATCTAATAGTCCATTTGACGAGGTTGGTCTATTTGCGGACGCCGCATACTTTTACACTAAAGCTGCTATAGCGGGAGTTCGAGCGTTTGGTTAAATCTGCTGAACACGACAAGATCAAGCTTCCGACCAAGAAGCAACTAGAAAAGAAGGTCGCAGAAATGGAGAAACTGATCAATCAACCAGTAACAGAGGTACTAACTTTGTGCCCAAACTTTCACACAGTTTGATTGAGCAACACCTTAGAGCGACATTACTGCTATGCTAGCTCGCAAGAATCAAATCAACTCTACCAAACATTCTGCTGCTTGGTTAACTATGGAACGTTCTCGTTTGAATCAAGCTCGAACTCTTGCAATGAGACGTCTGGATTACGAGGAGGTGGCTACTATCGACGCTCAGCTTGCAGAACTAGCTGCATCTAACCCTACGCAAACTCGAGATGATCACAAGGCCGACATACTAGCAAAGGTTAATGAACGCAATCGCAAGGCAAATCTTGAAGCCGTGCGTATGGCTGAACAAGCAGAAGCCGAGCGTAAACGACGCGAACGTAGGTTGGCCGCTGCCGCTCGAGCAACTGCCTCCCCCACTCCATCAACGCTGTTAGCTGTCAAGAATGGGATATCCAGGTCCGTGTCTGTTCTCAGCCTTCTAGAATGTTTTGGCCCGTACTTCTCTTGTGCTCTGTAGACCGGCAACGCCGAGCATCAATGGAAAGGCTGGAGCTACTCCAATTACTTCGCCGCTACCTTCGTCAGCATTGTCAAACGTCGTAGACGCTGCTGATAACAGCTTTGAAGCTTCAATCGCATCTGTGGAGGTAGATCTAGGTGACTTCTAATGATATTCTAGGTGCTGTGCGTTATGCTATGAGATCTTGTGTGTAACATGTGCTATGGAGCAATGTACTCTTTGTACGCATCGGCTAGAGCTTTGGGACAAGGCATAGACGGAGTCTTTCTAGTCTCCCTCCGATTGTGATGCTCTCAATTATCAATATTGTCTGGAGTACCTAAACTGAACACCAACTGTAGTCGGTGGTTTGTACGATAAGACGATATCATAAACGAGCTCCCAATTGATTGTGTAGAAAGGAGCTACCGATTCTGAAAGCTGGACGGATCCGGTAAAGAAGTCCAAGTCGATCGTTATTTTTTGCATAAAACTTGGTTCCCTTCATTAGGCTCGAAAGCAAATCTAGTCTGCTGGCCAGGTCTCGTCACTACTTAGCCGGTTACTTACTAACAGTAATGGTCGTAAGTCTTGCGTACGGTATGGCCCTACTTATTGATGAACCTCCCAATCCACCCGCCAGAAAATATCCGTACTTCAACATGACCCCTCAGCCCATCTCCCGATGCGTCCCGGCGACGTAACCCCAACATCTAGAAATCTAGACCCATTAATGCACCCGTTTTCTCGGGCGCGAGAACGCACTCGAGCCTTGAACGCTGCAAAAATGGAAAGATTATTCGCAAAACCGTTTGTTGCGAGTCTAGAAGGTCACACCGATGGAGTGGAAGTCATGTGTCGAAAGCCAAAATCGTTGACGACGGTAGCTAGTGCTAGCTGGGATGGAGGTACGTGCGTGTGGGTTTTTTTTTTTTTTTGCGGTTTGCAAGGCGGGGGAAGACTGAAAGCTTTGTCTTGGCAGATATCATTCTACACGATCTTCATACACGGTCGCATTTGTTGAGACTTCGGGCTGCTCACAAGGGCAAAACCTCTGGACTGTGCTTTGCTGGTGAGAATGGAGAACGGTTGTTGAGCTGTGGGGTGGATAAGAATGTGAAACTGTGGGACGTTTCAAACGAGGTGAATTCTGACGCTGAGGTAAAATTTACTCGTTTCTCCTCAACTTCCACACTTCATCATCAGTATTCAGAGTTCAGCACCATTGAACGTCTATCCCTCAAAAAGTGCCTTCAAGTAAGTGCGCTCTACACATCTCAGTACGACTTAGCTTGACTGGACACGGAAAGTTCGATTGATCATCATCGCTCAGATCCTCTATTTGCTACGGCATCGAGCATAGTTCAAATCTGGGACGAGACAAAGTGAGAAAGTCAGTAACAGTTAGATCAATATCTGATCCTCCAAACCAGGAGCTCGCCAATATCCAATCTGACGTTTCCTACGTCGACTGAAACTATTACCTCCGTCCGATTTAATATGTCAGAGTCTAGCGTTTTAGCTAGCATAGGTTCAGATAGAACATTTACGCTGTACGACATTCGTACAGGTAAAGCTGAACGACGAATAGTCATGCAGGTCAGTGTATTTCACTATTCTCAGAGTTCATTCTCATATTAGTTGTGATATTTAGATGAGAAGCAATTCTCTAGCATGGTCGCCTACATTTCCGACATCCATTCTACTAGCTTCTGAAGACCATAACTTGTACACTTTTGACGTCCGATCACTGTCTTCTCCGTCACAAATATACAAAGCACACGTAGCGGCGGTGATGAGCTGCGATTGGAGCCCTACCGGAACCGAGTTCGTTAGCGGAGGATGGGATCGCTCAGTAAGAATATGGAAGGAGGGAGTCGGGAGACAGCCTGAAGTATATCACACAAAACGGATGCAACGGTCAGGCAATTATCAAACATAGAATCGTCCTATTGTTTGACGATCCGACTTGCAGGGTGTTCTCCACCGTATTCACTGCGGATGCAAGGTTTGTGTTGTCCGGTTCAGATGATGGGAATGTGAGGATATGGAAGGCTAAAGCGTCTGACAAACTTGGAGTTATTGATGCTAGAGAACGAGCGGCCATGGAATACCGTGATACTCTCAAACAGCGTTGGAAGATGGATGCTGAAGTTGGCAAAGTCTCAAGGTGCGTCCATTCCGGTTTACAATGGGTGCTTACCGCTGACTTTCGAGTCTTGTAGGGGTCGATATCTTCCGAAGCCAATTTATAAAGCCGCTCAGCTCAAACGTACTATGCTGGATGCCAGAAGAGTCAAGGAGGAAAGACGACGAAAACACACCAGAGATGGAGAGAACAAGCCAAAGGCCGAGAAAAAGAAGGTTGTGGTCCAAGAACAGACTTAGGATTTCTCCGTTGTTAGGCAGTGCGCAAACAATATCCATACTAACCCACCGTTCTTTCTATGATGATAATATATTGTTTCTCGCTAGTCTAAATAGCGTCTAGCACATTGTATAACGCACACCGACATGCAATTATTATGATCATGTCAATAAAACTCTCATGTCTGCAAGTGACCCGGTCACATAGTCTGGGACAATATCAGATGCGTTCGGGCCTGTGATATCCGATACAGAAGTGATGCCTAAGCGAGAAGAATATGAGCATGAAGCTAGTCCTTGATCGATGTACGTACCAGTCAAAACCAATAGGGTAGCAAGGCCGCCGTTCTTACCGAATAAGATGTCAGTGTTCAATCTATCTCCGACCATGATAGTCCTTTCAGGGTCGAAATTATGTCTAAGGAACAACTTCAATAAAGCCATTTATGGAGGATGGATGACAAGCTTACTTGGCTTTGACACAATCGAGCATAGTTGAAGAAGGTTTCCCAATTGATATGGGGTCTCTTCCCAACACATATCGCAGTGGTGCGCTTATAGAACCTGCTCCGGGGAGGAGACCACTAGCATCCGGGAACGTGCTATCTTCGTTCGTTGCCAGAAATTTGCAATCTGGGTTTCTCGTGAGGTATTGGAACGCTTTCGAGATCTTGGTATAGTTGATCGAGATATCGAGACCGCAGAGGACAGCGGCGACAGAAGGATCTAGAGTGAAGTTGGCAAGTGAAAAGGGCTCCAAGGTGTTGTCCGCTGGGTCCTACAGAGACACGATCAGCCGAGGGTGGACATGTAACAGGAGATGGTGAGGCCTACTGACAGTTCCACCAAGATAAGTTATGCCTTCCTCCTGGAGTTCTTCTTCGATTCCTGACATTCCGATCACGTAGACTTTCTTATCTTTAGGCAATTTCATTACAGATGAAAGATAAACCGCAGACGCATAGGCAGAGCCAAATACTTCGTCCTGACAGTAATCAGCAGCTTGTGGAAGGAGAGTTTAGACTGGTAAACATACCACATGCGCTTCGATACCGAGCTTATCAAACTTTTTCTTGTAATTTCTTCTCGACTTGGAGGCATTATTAGTTACGAATATAATCGCCTTTTCTTCCGGTAACGAAGATCAGAGGTGAGCTAGCATGTAAGAGATGTGTGATTGGTCTCACTCTTCTGTCTCAATAACCCGAGAACATCTACGACTCCATCAATAAGGTGATCTCCCTGCCATAGAACCCCATCGCAATCGAATACCCAGGTGTCATATTTGTCGAGCAGAGAGTGGTAACCCTGCGGGGAGTTTCTATCGAGGTGGACTGCCATTGTCGTAATCTATGTGAGGGGGTATTTGCTTGTGCGTTTATGCTCCCGAAAGCCTGATTGAAGACCGGAGAGGACAAGTTTGAAATTTATAGTCAGTCATCAAGATCATCGACCGCGTCTAAAAAGGAAATAACGCGGCCGAAATAATAATTTGCCAGCCAACATCGCGTTTCTACTACAGCTAACATTTAACATTTCCCTTGATCACATTGGGCGAAACTTCCTGGTTTCTGTCGTTCTCAACGATTTACTGGCTTTGCAGCGGGGCACAGACGTTGTATATTCATCAACAGCAACCCACGATAACTCTGATTGTGAGTGGACACTGGAACAAGGTTTGCTCAACACTCAGGTTGTGGGGTTCTGAAGATTCCGAGTTTAGAGCGCGACGCATGCGGAGGTGATGAAACCAGCGAATGATAACTTGCTGAAACGTCTGCCAACATGGCTTTCTTTATCCATTGGCGTATTCCTTGGCGTGGTCTTCTCTAAAGTGCTTTTTTCCTCTGTAAGTTCTACAGTTTCGCTTTCATTTCGGCTTGATCCATTGATTCTACCCGCCAAGCCGCCTTTAACATGGCGAGGACGTCATTCGACCGTTTACCAATCACCTCATCTCACTTCTAGCCGTACAATAAGTACACCGACACTTGAACAGCGCTTTAGGGTTCTTGAGCTTTTGGCGACGCTATCGCCACATCATACCAAAGAATGTACCAGACATTCGAACCCACTCTATGCACAACAAGCACGCGATCGTTATGCTTCTCTAATAGGCCACAATGAACCTTCGCAATCTTCGTGGCTGTCAAATATAGGGCTTGGTCTAGGAGGACTAGATGGCGACCAATTACCGCCGCCGTACCACTCTGGAGACGACCACAAATACTTTTTTGCCATTAATTTATACAATTCTTTCGATGTTATTCCAGACATCTTTGCTACTCTCTTCCGAGTCTCGTCAATATTAGGTTTCAATAACGTCTATGTTTCCATCTACGAGAACGGTTCTTCCGACCAAACCAAGGCTCTTTTGCGGATTTTCGACGCCTTATGTCGATCAGTAGGCCTGCGAGTTACAATCAGGACGTCAATGAGGACCCGAGGAAATTTTAATCATCGGATAGAATACCTCGCGGAAGTCCGAAATGCAGCTTTCGGTCCTTTGCACGAATTGCGAGATGCGCACAACGAATATTTCGACACGATCGTCTTCATGAACGACGTCCTTCCGTGCGTTGATGATTTACTTGAACTTATATGGCAGAGTAGACGGAATAATGCCGGAATCACTTGCGCTGCCGACTACATGTACCACGATGACCTCGTATGTGCAAATCCCTTCCGTTCAGAAATTTGATTGATGACATGGCACAGGGGCATCCTGTCTTCTACGACAACTGGGTGGCTCGTGACATCAATGGAACAGCGCTAGAAAATGCACCCTTTGAGGTAGTATTTCATCACCCATTGTCAAACGATCGCTGGCAGCGTCATCTGCCTATTCAAGTCCAATCATGTTGGAATGGAATTGCAATATTGGATCCGGCGCCGTTTTATGATCTTAAACCTGTGGCGTTTCGAATGGCCAGAATTCTAGAGGACGAATGTTCGGCGTCCGAATGCAGTCTGATTTGTAATGACTACTGGGCAGCGGGATATGGAAGAATAATGATGGTTCCGAGAGTTAAGCTCGCTTATGATAAGGTAATGACCAGTCGAGGCTGTTCCCTGACACTACATTAACCAATGCTTTGGACTGTTTAGAAAGTCTATGATATAATTCACCCATCGAGGCGGAATTTAACTGCGATCCGAGGATACGTTCGCTTAGGAGGTTTACCTGATAACCCACGCACAGACCCTCAGGACCGAGCGTGGTTCGGGCCTCACGATCGATTATTTGTGGAAGAGGAAGGAGAGCCCCTCGAATTTGTTCCCGGCCCAGAATATGGTTAGTCTAGATGGATAGCTGCCTCACGTACTAACTAAATCTGTAATTTCAGTTTGGTGTTGGGGATGGGATGGTGCCGGGGATCTTGATGGCCCAGACGTAGATCCAATCTGGGAAAAAATGCCGGCCAAGTCTAGCCAGCCAGATGCGATAAGGGTAAGACACGATAGGAGTCTAAGATTCAGTTGAGGGGTAGTTTGCTTGCTTGCTTGTTTTTGTTTTAGCTTAATTCCGAACATTATACCTAGTCAAACTTCCAAGATTGGACTGCCCCTATGTCGCCAATATTTTCTGCATCATCCGCAACACTTCATAATTATGTCCCTACCTTTTTTATCTTTTGAACTAAAAACGGGAGTCTGGAATCAACGCAAGTCTTTACTGCCCTCTTTCAGAAAAGTCTCGGTGGTATATCTAATTTTGGGGGTGGGGTGGGAGGCTGGATTTTGAGAGTTTATTTATTGTATAGTTACCGAACAGTTAATTTAACGGAAATTACAAGCACCATGTGCACAATCAACTGAATTGCTATCATTCTTGAGATCCGAGAGACCATGGGGCCTTGAAGAGTAAAACAAGGGGACTCCATTGATACTTATCTCTAACACTCTGTAGAGAATGAATGTGCCAAGCCTGATGCTACACTGAGACTGCATCCATTATAGTTTTGTTGCTATACTAGAGTCCCTTCTTGAGATGAGACACTGACACTAGTAGCAGAGGCATGCGGATAACACGGGGTCTTTAATGTTGTTGTTCTGTTCTATTCTGTTCTTGATCTCGGCCGATGGAACGAGCTCGAAGCTGCGCTTTGAAGAGGGTTCCTCCGATTCCGTTGGTTTCCCGAGTTATTTCCGAGTTGCAGGTTACAAGCAGGGCGAATGTATCATAATTACGAAATATGAGGTCTAAATCTTAACAGGATCGGCAAGAAGCTAGTTTGGGGTATCACGGTGTTGTGTGTGGAGCAAGGTGAAAGAATAAAAAAAACTCGTGGACACTGGGGGAGTTGAACCCTCGACCTCACGCAATCAACTATTATATGCGAAGCGTGCGCGCTACCAACTGTGCCAAGTGCCCGTGTGAGTGGGGGGCCAGCAATAATCGCCAAATCTTCCTGTGGGATTGGTTTGTTTTGGGAAAAGCTCAAGACATGGAGGTGAGAGCTTCTTCCTCGTTGGCCAAGTAATTTCCGAGGCCATTAGGACACGACGCCGCGGTTCCATTCCAGTTAGAGCATCTATCTGGGTTTCCCGATAAACCACTATTCGCTTTGCTCACCTCCTTCCACTTCGGAACGATACTCTGATCTTCATTCTGCAGGATGATGACCAAGAGTAAAAACGAAAACCGGGTGATTAGGGCGTGGAACAAGAATAAGGCAAGCCCACAATGCCAAAGAGAGGAAAAAGCCAGCGTCAAAGAGCGGCCATGCTTACAGCGGCTCGCCCACAATGACGGAAGAAGATCCTTCCTGATATCCCCACGGAGTCCACGGAGAAAACAAGAAACCCTGAATTGGGTCTCATTACAAAAGTGAGAGTATCGGTCTAGTGGTACGGTGGTGGTTTTAGTATCTTCCTGTCATTTACTTCGAGTTTGTGTGTAACTCTATGGCGTCCTCGGATTCACCACCACCGCGTAGATTGGTCCATCCTACAGGCATGTCTCCTCTCCCCTATTGTCTCTGCTTACCGTGGGGTGTTGTTACTAATCACCATCATTCTCAGAGGATGATATAATACGCATGCTCAATATTCTGGGAGAGGCTTTCAATAACGGTACACTTCATCTTTAGCCGTCAACTAACGCGTCTCAGGAAACTCAAAAACACGTGTAGACAAAGCACTCGCACTAGCTACAGGCGGATCGTCTACAATCCGTTCAGCGTATCTACATACCATTGTGGACAACGCAAATCGCAATGGACAGATTTACGTTGCAGGTCCGGAGCCAGAATTCGATGGTGTGGCGCTATGGGCCCCTCCAGGTGTCGATTGGGCACCCTGGTACGTCTGTGCTTCATTTAATTTTTTTTTTAGGTCTTTGTGTTCATTTTTGTTGGAGTGATGATAAGGATTACCGCAAATTGCTACCAGCCGATGTATTGGAATGGCTTGTTTATCACGTACGTCTTTCATTTCTGTATATATATTTTCGTTGACTTATGTGACCAAGGCGATCCCGATGTATGAAGAACTATACAAAACTGCTTTTGGTTCCTGTGGCACCGAAGTGAGCATACTAGCCTGGCATGTGAAGTTGATAGCGGTTCGTCCATCAAGACAGAGACAGGGACTCGGGAGATCCCTTATACGTCTTATATGTAAAGAGGTAAGGATCTTAGGTAGTGTTCCGGTGAGGAAACTGGCTAAGACTTTTGCCAACTAGGCATCACAGGGAATGCACCGCATGGTTGCAGACTGTCACACCCAGATTTCAGTATGTCCTCGGGGATAATATTTCTGGCGTTTAACTTCCATCGGCTGACCTTTCGTGGTAAAGGTCGGGTTCTTTCAGAAACTCGGGTTCAGGCATCAAGCAGTCAAAAATTATTACAGCCCATTAGGAGTTGGATTTCCCTTGTGGTGTATGCTAAAAGAGCCTCCTTCGTACGTATTTTATTGACAAGGTGCTCGTGTTTAAGCTTATTATCCTCATTGAGCAGGTAAATATGCGGATTCCCAGGATGCTCGTTTCCTATGCGGATCTTTTCGTTGACATTCATTCCAAGCAACCCGCGACACACTTCTTGCTATCCAATATTTTTCGCGCGAGCACTCCTGCTTTCAGAATCCATCCACCGCACAATTAGTTGTCATATACCCAGTCAAAGGAAGACATTTTCGATAATTGCGTCAGTGAACGAGCGTTAAAATTTTTTTTTGAGTTGGCCTGCTGATACCTATTGCAAATAGACGATCCTAGATGCACACCACCTGTAGATATATACAACACAATGTATCCTTAACATCATGCACCAAGGTCACAGGGCGTTGACCATTTGCACTAATACTAGACATGCACACACGAGGAGTAGCTGAGGTCACTGAACCATATGAGCAAGGAGACAACTTTGAGCCATGGAGAAAGGAAAAGATACGAATTGAACAGGTGGTTCTAATTACATAATTGAGTTGCTGCCGTAAATATTTGGTAAGTTGACGACGTGCATCAACGTTCAATGCTGGCGCAGCAAATAATTGA
The DNA here is from genome assembly GCA_003313065.1 of Sarcodon sp. MG97. NCBI lineage: Eukaryota > Fungi > Basidiomycota > Agaricomycetes > Thelephorales > Thelephoraceae > Sarcodon > Sarcodon sp. MG97. Next base: position 88,776 of record QGOD01000614.1, on the reverse strand, counting down.
ATATGTGCGATTATCATGAAGGCAAAGCGTTTTCCGATTTGATTAACGAAAAAAGGGCCGTCAATGCTGGTCCAGAATCCGGTAACCCATATTTGCATTGGCTGTATTTGCGGTGGGCCGGCTCTTGGACCAGTGAGAGGGGGAAAGGATCATACCGGTCCGTTCCAGGGTGTCGTGTTTGTGTACGCGCGTACACACGCATCTTCTCCTACTTCTTCTCCTTCTCCTTCTATTTATTTTGCTTCCGCTTCTGCTTCTGGCATAAATACATGTAAATACATATTGCAGGCACAAGCAAGTCTTGTTGTGCTTGAGCAGAAGAGGGCTGGATTATTATCGCATCACGATGTTGGACCCAACTCATGGTACACGCCATGAGTCGATGTAACGTTATACATGCTATGAGAATGGCTATTTTCCAAGTCCGATACGCTGGCGATTTGGACACAGCGAGTCCGGGACGCGCAGAGAGGGAATGTGTAGTGACTCGGTGCGTTTCGCGTGTTGTCGTGGATCGTTCGGTATGTCGTAAGCAACTCAAGTAGTAGTCGCCGCCGGCGGAAGCAAAATAGTCAAAAAGTACGGTATGTCTTCTCTGGTGTGAAATTGATCTTTTATTATTATTATCATTATTATTGTAACCCTGACTGTATTATAATACTAAGCTGTTGATTGGCTATCCGACCATGGGATGAGCAGT
>QGOD01000614.1:54616-82321 GCA_003313065.1 Sarcodon sp. MG97 | reverse complement strand
AAAAAAAAGAAGGTTGTGTTGAACGCACGTGTGTCCAACTTGCAGTAACTGCACGAAACTGGGACGAGTCGAGTCGCATCAAATCTAGCGTACTGTATATTATATGCCGAGTGTGTCCGTAAATATGCACACCTGTCTCTACTGGCCTGATAATGAATTACTAACCCATGCAGTGGCACCACTTCGGACAAGAATCAGATAACAATCGACGACTCACCGGTCATGAGTTCACCCGATGTGTTGTTGTTTCGTCAGCAAGCCCCGGTGATTTTCACAAGCCAGCAGGTCTGGGATCACGAACACGGAGAAGTGAACCGGGAAATAAGCATAGAGTTTCCCCGTCAAGTCGCCGTTCGTCCCTGCCCCAGAAAAAAGACCACGCATACACTAACCCACACGCTGTAAGGTTGAGGTAATTTATTGCGGTAAGGGGAGACGGTGACACATTAATATCCACCAGCCCGCGGTGGAAGACGGAGCAACGCAGACGTGTGTATTTCGTCCGATCTGCCAGTCAAAGGACTCGACCCCGGGGTTTAGATGGACGTGTTCAATGGAAAAAGCAAGAGGATCTCCTCGGCATGCTTATTACATTTCACAAGAGAAAGTAGCAACAACAATAATAAAAGTACCTGCATGGGTGATTAGACTCTTTGCCAAACCTAGCTCAGCGAAAAAGATTGCTTACCTCCTGGACAACAGCCGCTACCACCATCCAAACACACACATACAATGATGAACAAATTGACGCGCATTGTCATCATCAGGCGCCTAAGCAAATCATATGGGAGAGGGCTGCGCAGCGCGCAAACTTGCGTGCGCGACAAACCGGGCTGATCTCGTCCCCCTTTTGGTCGATAAGAAAAGGGGAGTTACGGAGGTTTTTTTTTTTCTTGGCCTAGCTGCGGACACGGAGCAGGTCTCCGTACATATGTAAGTACATATAAGTGCACAGGAAGATCCATCAAGCTTCGGATACCCGTTCTTTTCTTGCCTGTGTGTGTTAGTTAGGGTTGATTGGATGAGGGCATGGCTCAGATAGCTGGGATCAGATAGTAATTTGCTGGAAGCGAGTGATGGGCAGCGTTCGGGTGATGTGATTCGGATGATGCGGTGCATGTTATACGGGTATAATCGCCTGTGGATCCTAGACTAGCTAGATCACCCCAAGGTTTTAGTGACAGCAGCAAGCGTGGATTTATCCGTTCCAAAGTCGGAGGTCCGACGTGCCAAAGATGGACAAGTTGCATAAGATGATTGTATAAAAAAATAGGGTGTGTGTGTTTGTAGCATATCATCATCATTGGGCGCGTAAATGCGTTCGATAAGAGTCATCTGTTTCAAGTTTAGGTTCCAGACCATGAGGCTGGTGCCGATTGGCGTCATTTGAGAGAGATAGAGAGAGAGAGGAAAAGAGAGATTAAGGGACACCAGGTGAATGAGGAGAGCAAAGGAAGCCACAGCAAAAATTACTCAGAGTACGAGGTGCTAGTACTCCGGCGTTAGAGGGGATGCACGCAAAAGCCAGCCCACACCGTATGCAGTAGGAGCCTCCCATGCTGTATATCCCGCGCCATCCCGAGACAATGTGGCTCGAGTTTCTGAAGAGTCGAAGAGCCGAGAGATCCGACCCGGATGTGTTCTAGTGTCAACGAATACATTTGCTTCCGCGAAGAATGTTTTCCATCCCCGTGAGCGACTTCCACCAGAGTCCAGAATCTTTTTTTTTTTCTTTTTTTTTTAAAAAAAAAAAAGAGAGGTGAGAACCTCCCCCCTCGTGGAAGTGAAACTTTCTGCGCAAGACCTGTCAGGCCAGTCGTATTATCTCAGAGTCCGTGTGGTCGGACTACTGCTAGCTTCAAACAAGAATAAATAAATATAGAACAATCGTAATATATCACCATCGCGTTTTCTGTCGCATCGCCAAAGCATACATATGTACAGTACGTGTCAACCTTGTTTTTTTTTTGCCTTTCAAGGTTTGCCGGCAGCACCGTAAATCGGAGAGAAAATCATCAGACAGAAGGACACGGGTAGACGTCTATTCATGCAAACGTTTCAGATCTAGAAGAGTAGACCCACATCTCTTTCTCTCGTCACCCCCCACCTTCTCCGAATTCTAAGAGAGAGGCAGAATACAACAACTCAGTTTGCTCCACTCAATATAAAGTATGTACGAGATATATGACCTCTCAAGCGAAGCTAGTCTTGGGTATAACAACGTGGATCTGGACCGATGGCCCTCCCCCGAAGCTCTACTTACGAGAGACATGTGAACACCCAACTCGCATCATTGACATGGCCCACGTCAACCTATGGCCTATCTAACACCACTCGCTATCCCAAACAAAAAAATACGATTCTATATATCTCATTTATGAATCACGGCATTGCTGTGTTCCATATCTTCTTCCTTAACATTCCTATTACGTCTTCAATACACCAATCGTCGTTACCGTGAGTCTGGCTTTGCCAATAATAGTAGTAGTATACTACCTCTTTTCCCCAACCGCTGCCAGCATCATCTTTACAGGCAATGTCTACTTATTATACACACACACTGCACGCATCTTACAAACCAGACGGCAACTCCAAACTCTCTCTCCCGAAACAAACACCATATGTTGGAGCCAGTCCTACTCGGAGCAGCTGCCTCCCAAATACAGACATCTGTCGATCAAGTGTCCGACCTGTGTCCCGGAAGACTCCAAGTCCGTCCTCCCAACTAGATGTCCCAAAAGTCCGCCGGGACCGTATAGCAATAATGGAGATTCGGTACCGCAGCATTTTGCCGGGCGCACCATGCAGCTCCAACAACGAATTCCACGGAGCCTATCATATAACCCCCTCTCCTCTCTCTGTCCTCTAGCGCTGCACTTACCCTCACAAAGTCTAGCAGCAATTACGCGGCCCTTCCACAGAACGGCCCGCATTTACGAAAATGCCTCATTCTCAAGTTCCACGTTACCGGGGAGCCAGCAGATATCAGATTTTGTTTTTCTTTTTGGAACTGATCACAGATAAGCAGCACACCCGTAACCTCTCAGAAAATAAAAACTCCTGTGAACAACGGATGACAAATCCTCTCTCTCCCAACAGACCTCGCAACCAAGCGATTAGATCTAGTCGACGACAACCCACGGAAAAAAGGAAGACATGGAACGAATAGAGCAGGAGAAAAAAAATATGCATACGCGCAGTTGACAGTAACCTGATCGGGTTCATGAATATACCGGTACGGTGCAAAGTGGGAAGAAAGGCTCAGAGTCCCTCAGCGCCAATCTTTGACGCTTTTTGACCGAGACACCAGAAAGACTGAATGGAAACAACCACTTTTTGGGCCCTTGACATCAGGGCACCAAAAAAAAAAGAGAACATTTGAATTGACATTTTTTTTCTCTCTCTCAAAGGCCCCATCATCGTGCATGAAATATTCGTGAGGCTGACCGATTGATTGTGATGAATCGTGCACAAAGATGGTCAGGGTGTCTTCGGTCATGCAGTTAATCCGGGGTGCTTGATAGTGCCTTTTTAGAGTTCACCAACGGCAACTATCTGTGTAGTTTGAAGAGTAGATCCACTCAGTAGATCCTGAGAAAGTCCGCATAATACCCCTCTTTTCACCGACGGCCCGGATATTCCTGTCTCTGTGCATTTTAAAAGCTGGTCACTGTAAGGAATAGAATCCCCCTACACAACCGAAAAACTCTCAGTGCAACGCCAGGCGCAAAACGGAGGAATAAATAAGTATTGATACGTGAGTTCACGTCCACAACTTCAAGTGTACACGTACAAGCCATTAATAAACGATACAAATGGTGTTGCTGGAGGTATTTTAGAGTATCGTGCCCACCGGATGACTTTTCGTCTTCGTCAACCTTTATAAAGAGAGTTCAGCACGAAAAATAATCAGAAGCAAAAAAAAAAAAAGACATACTGGTCAAAATGCTTCCCTCTCTTCGGATCCGCTCTTCGCTTCTCCATAGCTTTCTTTACTTTCCTCTCAGGACGTACAACAATAACAGGTACAGGCGAGTGGCACAAACAATACTTTGAGACACTTCCCATCCCTACCGCACCAAATGCCGCTCCCCAAGACTGTATCATATTCCGCGGTCCTCTTGTCCCCACTACCACTGCATCTGGACGATACAGTGCAATCAGTCGGTCGATAGTATCGGTAACCTTTCCAGCGATATATTCAACTATAATCGATAGCTACAAAAGAAAGAAAAAAACACCCAGCAGTTCAATGTCAAATCTAGCCATATAGAGACGCATACATGTGTACACAGAAGAAACACTGCTCACCTTCCGATCAGGATCATATTCGACCGATTTTGTCACAACAGAGTTTAACAGTTCTCTCGCTTCTTCGCGAACCAGATTATGATCTCTTCCTGTAAAGACCGCACCACACAAACGCAACGCCCGAGAAACAAAAAAAAAAAAAAAGAGAAACAATAATGAAAATCAGAATGGAGAAATAAAATAAATAAAAACCCACCCAAATCTTCGGTATCAAATCCCCTAAACACAATCAACTCGTCCGAATCCTGGACCACCGCATCCAACGCCCAGTCCAAAGCCTGGCGCCCACTCTCATCAGCACTCGACGCACACAAAAACACCCGCGTAGATCGGCTCCGCACATACCCATCCGACTTGACCGACAGCGTGAACGAGAACATCGACGCCGCAGGGTTCTCAAACGTATCGAACGACACTTTGGGCGTGTACCCCGCGGACGCTGGAAGGCCCAGGGAGGGCGAGGGGGACGACGATGTGGTAGTCGGTAAATTGCTAACGGATAGGCTGTTGCTGCCCGTCAACGGGAGCACAGTGGGGTTCAGGAGGAGAGGCGCTTGGGCGGGAGAGGTCATTGGTGATCCTGGTCTTGATTGAGAGATTCCCAGTGGGTTAGAATCCCGGTGCTTCATCGCTGACCGGAGCGGCGTCGAGCCATGCGCCGGCGAGTGTGAGTGTTCAGACATGGAAAAGGGCGGTAGATAGTGAACGTGCAGGACAACGATAAATGCAGTGCGACTCTTGGCGTATGTAAAACGGGGCCCCGGCGCGTGCCGCTTTCACACAAGTACTCACATCAAACCAAATTTGGGTCCCATCTATTGTTCGGAAGTATTTTTCCTCTCTTCTCAACTTCCAAGTCAAACGGCTTACAGTGGTGGCGACCAATTATTGATCTCTATTCAGCAAATTGTGTTATATGGAGAAACAAGGTTAAACTTCCAGAGAACAAAATCCATCAACAAACTAGGCTACAAAGTATTTGGGGGTGTTGGTATCATCGAGTCAGAGCAGATTGAGAGAAATGAGAGATAACGAGAAAAGGAAGAGAAACGCAAGCAGCGAAAAATCGATACAGTTGTTGGGAGAGGCAAGAGAAAATATAGGAGAGAATTTAAAATTATCATACCCAAACGAGAAAGAGAAAGTCCGAATTTACATCCGCCTTCCCCGTGTATTTTCCTCCCTGGACACAGCAAGATTCATCGCGCCCAAAGACGCTTCCCATGCCAAGTCCAGAATCTCCCAGGTATCGTGGTCAGACACGCCCAGCGCGCATATAAGCTTCCAGAACGCCGTTAATTGTGTGGTGTAAGATAATAAATGAGGCATCGAAGATCGAGTGCATTGGATTAGGATGTGTGCTAGTGTAGACGAACGCGCGTTGGGAGCGACGTTGGGCAATGAAGACAGGGAAGATGTCGGGATTTGGAACAACCCGCTGAGAAGCGTATCACGTCGTTTTGTAAACAGGAAGGTTTGTAAGAGCGGGAACAAATTCGGAGAAGAGACGACAAGAGGCAAGACGGGCAGACTTGTGGAATTAGGAGCAACGGGTGGTAGAGTAGGTAGCGAAATGCAATAAGTAGCCATTAACAGTGCATGTGTGGGGTACAATAATGGTGGGTCGCCCGACGATTTTGAAGACGAAAGCGCGAGTACGTGCGTCGGTAATCGATTATTTTGAGAGGCCGGTGGCAAATTCAAATTAATTTTGTGTGATGATGGAATGGAGCGGGGCATCATGGGCATGATTTGTTCAACAGTGTAACACATTCTTTCAAGAGAGAAAACAATAACGCGTCAACATTCGCGTAAAAATCACCAAAAGGAAAAAGACTCACGTGTCGCCCATCTCCCTCAAACCCCTCTTAATGTATTCTAATGGGACATTGGCCAGCTCTGGCTCAACGGCAGCGATAGCTTCTGGTGAGGGGTTCCTGAATTGAGGGCGAGTCAACGTCCTCGGAAGTTGTACTGGGCTTGGGGCGGAGTGCTGGTGAGCCATTGGAACTGGTCCAAATTGTGTGTTTATCGGATAAGAGGCGACTTGGAACATCTTGCAGACGTGGAGGTGGTAAAGTAAGATACGTAGTTAAAGGGCGGAAGACTTTGTCGCTTTGCGAGGGGTTGATTATGGTCGTTGTAGTTCTGGGAAGAGAAAGATATAGGCGAAGTGCACAAAGGCTACCCATTTGAGCTTGGAAACATGCCCGTTTTAAGGACAATGTTAGCAGATGCGAGGAGGAGCAGGTGCACGCATCCCGTTTTGATCACTTGTTTGTGTCTATCTGGTTTAGGAAAATACACGAGGTTGGGTTTATCTTCGATACGCCACATCCACTTTCCATAACCGTTCCATAGCTTGTACTCCTTTCGGAAACTCTTGCTCACCCGGTGATCATGAACATTTACAGCGAAATATGGATCACCACAGATAGTTGATCGTGAGCTCTCTTAAACCCCTAACGCGCACCGAAACCCGGCAAATACCAAGGTCAGTGGCGTATAGCGGATACACGGCCCTCATCTTCTGAAAGGCACGATGAAAAACGGCCCAGAAGATAGTCCAAGTTCGAACCGTTGGGCCGCCGAGGCCAAATAGAGAATAATGAGTGACAACCGCTCACGCTAGAACACGGAAGAAGCTCATCATCACTGGGCCGGTCGACTTCGTGAACTGTAAACTTTGGTTCCATTTCTGGTGCATACCTTGTACTGTCCACAAAAGGATCGTGCTGCGCGCGAGTGCGCGCTCGGATCAACGGTAAAAGTAGCAAGCACACACGCTTGTATAGTGAAAGTGAAAGATCTTAATACATTCCATCATTTCTGCGCGTATCGCTATCATGTACGCAACCAAGCAGTCTTTGCAATCTTCTTCAATCTCTTCTGCTCCTTGAATCGATCCTGACACGAAACATTCCAAGTCAGAACTAACCAGGAGGACCAACACATCCAGCGGGGGTGAAACTACATACCAGATCTTTCTTTGTCAATTTCTTCTTCCGTTTTTTTTCTTCCTCGTCCTTATACTGTTCTGTGTTCCTATACTCGAGTTCCTGCTCCCAAGCATTAACATCAAAGTAGAACTCGCTCATCCTCTTGGCGCGCTCATACTCCGATAAGTGCGTAGGGTCTCTCGCATCCGACCGGGCAAACGTGCCTGTTCTAGCATTGAACTTTGCCGTAAAAGTACCGCCGGGTATAGATGAAGGGCCAGCAAGTGAAGGATCAAGGTAAGCTAGAGACGGATCAATGCCCTGGGCCAACGCGGCCGCTTGCATCTGATAGGTGTTCCAAGACGAGGAAGAAGGGAGGGAGGACGATATCGAACCTTGTGGTGCTGTCACGTCAGTTGATGGAGATAAAGACCCATCGTTTGGTTCCGTAGCTTGCTGCTGCTGACGCTCTAGAGGATTCGCCCATGTTGTTTCCTTGGTGACCGAATTGTAGAAGTAGTAAGCATTATGCGGTTGCGACCATATCGCTTGCCAATCTCCTGCTGAATACGCGCCCACACCATGTAGGGTGGTTTGGGGAATTGAAGAACCCTCCGCGACAGGCTCGGATGTGTTTATGGTAGGTGTGGCTGCCGAGTCAGCGTTGGGTTCATTGGGCATGTCTACCATATTGTAGTATACCTTGTCGTCGTTGTTGCCGTCGAAGTTCAAAAATTCAGAAATTGTGACAGTGTGTCACAGTGTGAGCAATAGTGGTCATGGTAAAATATGATTGATTTGTTCGGTGTTTATTTCATCTACATCTACGCCAAACTTTCGAAGCTTCTCAAAGTACTTTTGCACTCTGCTAGCAACCTGCCGTGCTGTACGGCGGCCATTCATCGCTTGAGAAATTTTTGCCCATCTGATCGACACAGAAATGATGTGTGAGTAAACGAGAGACCAGCCAAATTGAGAGAGAATGGGCTTGCCTATTCTTCTCTCCGTCAGGTATCTCTTCTAAAAGTTGCTCTAGCAAACGTTGTTCTTCGACAGACCACGCAAGTTTGTAAGTATCCGACTTGGGGCCTCGAGTTCTTTTTTGTATTGTCAAGCTTTCGTCTTCTATTGGTGGTTTGCGTGTTGTCTCCTTTGGTTTTGTCGGAATCGCGCGGTGGGGTACCTTGCGCGACCGCCGAGTATTAGGCCTGTCTGATGCAGGAGGGGGATCCCTGATTGATACAGGAGAAGGATCAGGTACTGGAGCTGAGAAGGGAATTGGATCTCCTTTGGCAGTGCGTCCAACCTCTTCATCAAACGTTATGTCAACGTCCGCACTTTCGTCCTGATCTCTGCGGATGAATACCCCTGTTGTCCTTGGCACTCGTGTTGTAGTAGAACCGCCTCCACAGTGTATTGGAATAGTCAACGCGCAGGTGATCTTTCGCTTTTTCAGTTCGCGAATTTTTTCGCGCTCGAGCTCTTTTCTGATTTCATCTGGGTCGATTGGTTCGTCTTCATCGGATGAGATGATCCACTGGGGGTCGGAGGCTAAGCGGGCTAGTACGGGGTCGACTATACTCCTGCGGGTCTGCTTGACAAGTTTTTGGAGGTCTGACAGTTCGGAGTGTTGAGTATTTGAGGGCTGGTTTCGTTGTAGACGAGAACGCTTGAGCTCAGAAGCAAGGGCGTGGAAGGGAGATGGATCTAGAAAAGTTCGTCATTTTTCGTTTGCAAAACATATTGAAAGCAAGACGAACCTTTGGACTTGTATAAAGACCAATCAATCTCTCTAAGGATGTTAAAAGCCAAATCGTTCTGAGAGTTCAACCGAAAAACGCCTTGGTCTAGCTAAGACTTGTCTGATCAGTTAAATGCGCATGAATAAAAGAAAGGATAGAGTTAAAAGCAATAACGGACGGTATATATTCACCTGTTGGGAGAGAAAATCTGGGGTGATTTCGGATGCTCGAGAGAGATCACGTCTCAAATCCCTCAAATGTTCTATATCCGAGTGCGTACAAGATAATAGGGTTCGTTGAGATTCTACGAAGGATGACAGCGCCTGCAAACTGTGCCCAATGTCAGCCATCACCCCCCTTGGAGCAAGCGAGAGAGATAATTGTACTAGCGTTTTGGCACGTCTCTCGTCGGTCATCGCAGAAGCAAAAAGGCACAAACAAGTTCGCGCCGTGCAGTGGCTGATGAAGCTATACTGGAGCTATCCGTTTCGGGCCACTGTGTGCATATGATCTCTACCGATTGATGCTTTACGCCACGCTTATACGACAAGAGTATTTAGGTCGTTCAGGTATGAAAAAAATACCAGTGGGCGGGCGAGCTTGTGAATGCTTGTCTGCCAGTAAATGAACGCACCCTATGGTCAGATGTTCTAGATACGGGGGCTGACCACACTGGCACGCTATCCCGGTACAGGCTACGGTACAGTGCTACTCACTTGCTGAGATGACTGATTTCTCTTACTGCGCGTTGACAGCACTTGCGCGGTGGCCCATTCTAAAGTTGCTGCTTACACAGTAGGTCCGAGTCTGACCGAAAGTTGTACTGCAGGAGGAAATGCCGCCGAGCCTACCAGGCAGCGCTTGAACCATGATTCAGCGCCAGGACAGAACAAATGTAAACTTCGGGAAACCATTGGAACGTTTCAGTCTGGTTTCAATGGCTACTGACTACATCAATGATATCGTAGCTTGTCTGGACGTATCAGTCTCAGCTCTTTTCTCTGAGAGTTCGGAACGCCTGTCCTCGGGCCAAGCACATCCCCTATTCCAATGTCGCTATAAAACGACCTGCCAGCTTCAAGCTGTAGCCCGCTTGCTCATCCGATACATATCCTAATATGCGTCTTCGTTTTGCATCGATATTCGTCGCTGTCTATGCCGTTGCATCCGTTCGTGGTGACTGCTTGACTCCTGCCGTCCGTCGGGAATGGCGCTCCATCTCTGAAACTGAACGAGGAGATTGGATATCCGCGCTCAAGGTACCCAGTCCTCCTTTCAGACTCGTATATTTTTACGCGTGTTTACACGTCCTTTTTCATCATCCAGTGTTTGGCAAAACTACCCCACAATGATTCCATCGTGCAAACCCAAGACCCTTGGATCACTCAGATTCCTCCCATCAACGCCAGCGGGTCCCTTTTCGATGGTCTGTTTCTTATATGTGCTTTGCTTCGTTCGACTCATGTCACTCGGTCCAGATTTCTCATTTGTACATATGGACCTTAACCCCATAGTGCTTTATATCTCTTCTCCTTTTCTTTTGTTTTTGTCATTGACAAAAACTACAATTTAGATCCATCACACCGGCCTCTTCCTACCTTGGCACCGTCTTTATGTACACAGTCTAGAGCTGGCAATGAAAGAAAAATGTGGATACACAGGTATGTAACGGGTTTTGCTTGTTCGATTGACAACATTCATTGATTTCTGACCACCAGGAGCACACCCTTACTGGGACTGGACCATGGGTAAGCAAATCTGGACACTTGACTATTCTGTGTTTTGTTGGAATTCAATGAAACAAATACAGATGCCTCCAACTTTTACAATAGCAGCATTTTTGACCCGTCACTCACGAGTGGTTTCGGCGGATGGGGAGATACTAACGATGATATTCAAATAACGACCGGCGCTTTCAGTTATGATTTCATTGTTTCGTATCCATCACCTCATCGTGTCCGTCGTAATTTTACGCTACAAGCCTGGAGAGGAGATGATATCCTTTATATGGACGGGTCTACGACCTATTACAATACCTCGCAAGTGGCTACAGATCTATTCACGCCAGCTAGCCAAGCCGCGATGGTTAATGGATCTATTGGTGATTTTACGAGTTTCCAAGCAGTCCTTGAAGGGATTTCTGTAAGAATGGTTCCGTGTATTATGATACTCCTGTTTCTAAAACCCTGCCATTTTCCAGGGCTCTCATAATGCCATACATCGGATTATCGGAGGGTGAGTAACAAAGACCGCACACGGCTCAACGGATATACATGATCATCGGCGGTTCTAGCGACATGTCGGGATCATGTCCCGCAAATTCTGTGAATTGCATCTTCGGAAACAAGTGGTCTCCTAACGGTCAGTATTGGCGCTCATTTCCGCCCATTTTACTTGAAGTGAATTGAGGTATACAAATATTTCCACCCGTGGCAGATCCTTTGTTCTTTATGCATCACGCTGTGAGTCACAACAATAATTCCACCTTTGTTCTGGACGGTCATTGATTTTGCTTCCAGATGGTTGACAAGCTCTGGTACGACTGGCAACACAAACACCCCGCCAACTTTTGGTCCTATCGCGGCGGTGCAGATACATCTACCAGAAGCGCAGGTCTAGCTCTATCGTTTCCAAACGGCGCTCCCCCGTTTTTGAATGTAAGCCTTTCTTGTGACGATGGCAAATTTATAGTGCTGGAAAAACGTTGCTGATGTTGCTGTTTTTTTTTTTCTTTGTTGGATTACTTTAGCTGAACTCGCCGATACCCGGAGATGGGATACTACCGAACTTTACCATTTTCGAATCCATGAATACTACCGGTGGGAAGTTGTGTTACATTTACGAATAAGGGATAGAGAAGGTTCGTATTTTACGATATAGATATTTCACTTCACATTTATACAACGACTTGTCTGCGCAAAATATGTACTATTGCGCGTTTTTATTCTCTAATTCCTGATTACATTTGGTCATCTTTTTTATTGTAGAAGAAAGCAACACTTGAGTGTTGCTCGACGTTAGACTTACTCCACGTCCTTCCCCAAACTGCAGCGAATAATGGAAACCTCTCCGGTCCCCCCCCCACACACACAAACACACACAAACACACCGCTTGTTGATCGTAACCTTCCTCTCAACTTTGCGTAACAGAAAAGTCTCGCTATTTTGTCGGTCAGACGGACACTACAGACTTTGTCTCAAAAGTCCCTTTTTGACCATATGAAAGCGATACTTACCCCACAATGCCGCCTAGTCCTATACATATCATATCCTATAACAAAGCAACGACATCGACGATAGCGACAATATAAAAAAAACAAAAACAATGATATACAAAAGTACACCGTAGAGGTAAGCAACGCCCTTCTTTCAGTTTCAGCTAAAAGGGAACCTTGGAGCCTTGTAATAATACATTCAAGGTATATTACAACGAGGATTTGGCAGACAAAACGTGGGTAGTGCATGAGGGCGCACAGCAACGTCTCTCCATGAGATATGTATTATGTGTTGTATACGTACCATTATAGTATCTTGCGTGGAAAATTCCACATCACGAGTCCGTGCAAGGGAAATGAAAGAATGACTGCAAGTTAAGTATAAGTGAGCATGTGCAACGACAACAAATGATCCATGTGGATCTTAAAAAGAGAGATCTTCAGAGCATTCTGATCCCGGAATGAACCGTCTTTTCCAGGATACAATCCATTACGTAACCCGATAGTGCTACCACGGAAAAACCTTATCAGCCCACCACTGCAGGCACGCATCTCCACAAGCTGATATGACAAACCTTGTTGTCCATATTAATCTGACTCAATATATATACAGGTGAGCCAACGGCCTATGCTGAGACATGGGGAAGTGTAGATAGGTAAAACCACCGGAGAAAGCGTATGTATGGGGTGCCAAATTTCGTATGAATTGGCGGAAGCAGTGGTTAATGTAGTAGCCACGGTGCAGTATGCCACGTACATTCTATAAATTATCGAACGCTGCGTTTATTGATGCCTTTGTGGAGCTCTTTGAAATAGTTTGGACGTTCGGCGGTAGGTTTATCAAGGTAAATTGCGAAGATGTGAGGGGTTCCTGTTGCACACGAGGATGGTGTCTCTGCGAGACAAGTGCCTGGGGAAAAAAACTATTTCAGATAGGAGCTGCATTGAATCTGAGTAGAGTGAGCGGTGTGTACTAGCGCTATCTACGTTTTCGTTGGCACATGCTGCCTCTTGTCAAACCGGACGAGGTATTATGAATCATGCACTCTGCCGCATGATCCATCTCATTTCAAATCCGACACTTCAGGTTGCTATTGCTCTATCTTGCTCTTGGTTGGAGGTGTTGAGGCAGCAAGTATAGACTGTATTGCGGTCGCATCTACCAATGGCGATGAACGGAGTCCGATGAGCGCTGTCCGAGCAAACAAATTGATTTGGAGGCTTACCGGTGTACAAGAAACTCACGTTGCCCGAGCGGTACATTCTACGCAACATCACCCCAAATTTCTCAACCCAAATCCTATTCTGAACTAACAAGGGACTGAAGGCGGTAGCAAAGTTTATTGAGAAGACCGGGCCGCGCCTTCACCAGATCCGGGACCCCTTATATTAAACGCTCCATCGACAACCTCTTCACATTACAGCCCCCATAAAACGTAGTTCCAATGCAATAACTAATACTTGCCGGTAAAACAATAGCACACAAATGCTATTTAAAAAAAAAAGTAAACTCACGTGGGTTAATCTCTGTCTTTGGTTTTTTATTAGCAGATACCCCACTTCGTTGACAGGCTTGATATCTTCAAGCCGCAGATGTTGAACTTTAAAGCTCTATCCCCCCCTAGGCGGTTTCATCTGGAAGCAAATCATTTTGATTTCCAAGTGTCCTGCCTCCAATCTATGGAGACCGTCTCTGGAAATGGACTGCGGCCAGATAGGGATCAGTTTAACTAGTTGTAGGTTCAGTCATTCCTATCCTACGTTATGTTTCCGACAGACATCACAGATGACAACTTACCAAGGATAGAATCGATGGAGACCAAGATAAAATTTTTATTTGCCTCAGGTTTCGATTAAAAGCGAGTCTCGATTGCCAATCAGGTTCCTCTGCTCGCATGAAGAGACCTAAAGCCTCGCAGTCAATTCATTGAAGATTCGTTCTCGCGGCCGCCGTGAGGGAGGTAGTATAGTGAATTTTGCCAAACCTGGTGGACATACATATATGTATGCTCCGACACTCCATCAGCTCTAGCAGGAGTTTGCATAGCACGAAATGACTCAGGTGATGCACTCGTGATAACTAGCGACTATATCATCTTGAACGCTTCTGTGTCCACCAGAAAAGAAAGTATCAGTGAGCGATCGGTACCATATTAGTCCGAGGAGTCGAGTATTATTGACAAGGGTTCTGCGTACGTGGAGTTGGACAACCCAACCGACAGACCCTCTGATCTGATACTTGAAACCGAAATCGTTGTCTGTACTATTCGCGATCAACCTTGCTTTCCTTCTCAGGTTTTGACTACAGCGTCCCAGTCTAGGAAGAAGTTGACGTAGAGATAATTAGGAACCATCTTTTTCCTGCGGAGGAACCACCACAAAGCAAAAGGAGTTTGGTGTCGTCATTGATCAAAGTGCTGATTGGTCTCTACGAAACATATTTCAGAACTCCTTTCATAGAGGGCTAAATTGCTGTCCATGGTCTACAGGCTGCAGCAAGGCAGGCAGTTTTCCTAGGGTCTGGCAGTTGATGATCTATGAAATCAATGAAATCATTTATATCGATATGATGGGTTGATGCAAAGAACCAGCTCCCATCTCTGAGTACTGAGTTGCTAGGGCTGTTCGCATTAAGATATGAATGAGCGTTTCCCTCGTCTGTGATTAATGGCCAACTCACATGTCAACCCAGTCCATGTCTGAACGTGTCAGGTATGACATAAGCAGAAGTTCCGTGGTGGAACCTAGTGAAGCTTCAGAACGATGCAACGTGTGTAGCATTTCACGGAGGTGGCCTGGTGTCTTGACAGCGCTTGGCAAGAGGTCAAGAAAGGTCACCGTGATCAGGTTGATATCTGGATCTTGAAAATACTGTTCTCGCCTCACTTATTCGAAGGTTGAACGCAATAAATTAGCCTTGGAGGTGGCGAGTCATCCTGTTTATCCTTTCATCCAGTATAATGCAGGACACGCCTTGATTCCAGAGGTTGTATCAAGATCCCGGCGTTATATCGACAACTTGAGTGCAAGTATGATCGCTGTTTAAATCAACACGTCGAGACGACCGCCTAGAAGCTTCTGCCTTCTTTTGTATGTTGGAGCTACAGCTAGTTGGCTCCCCAGAGGCAGGATCCAAGCCAAGTATTCGACAACTACAGTCGACAGACGGAATATGTTGTCCTACTGAGGGTCCAATGTGCCAGGAAAGGGCTGGGAGAGCTTCAGTATGTCGGAGAGGTAGAGTAAATATCTAGCTTATATTATTCGACAATTGGAGCGGCTTCTGGCTAACTAGCAGTATCCTGTATAGGTCCTCATTCTGACCCGCTGGCAGGAGTAGTGCACGCTTCAAATGCTCTGCAATTCAAAGATGCAAGCTCATACTCCAAGTATTAGGCTCTGCCATGCACTGGATACAGCCGTAGATCCATACTAGGCTATCTCTTGGTCACGGACTGTTATCTTACACTGAGCTCGCCATACGCTTGTTTCACCTTGCCCACTTTGAACGGGTCACTTTAACGAACTCGAGGCTATGTCCTGTTCTGACGAACGATCTGATCAAGATATATCCATCGTGGCGCCAGCACATCGTCTTCATCCGCTGTCTTCCCGTCGTTGCCAGGCCTACGATCACAAATATCGAATACGGCTCGAATAACGCACTTGATGTCGCTTTTTCCCCATATGCTTTAAACAAGGACATTGATGACCTTGACGCTCGTCGAGAGAAGTATATTGGTAGGTTGGAGTATGCATGCAGGTCATGGGCCAAACACCTTCGGTTTGCTTCTAGGGATGTCGACGACGTCGGGCGTATTGTTAAACGTTTTTTCAAGCGTCATTTGTTGTCGTGGCTGGAGGTGTTAAGCATTGTAGGGGATATGCTGTATGCAGTTTATTCCATACGGGACGTGAGAGGCTGGCTCATCGAAGTGAGTCTGCACGCGTCTTTGTTGTATTTATCTTCTCATCAAACATACATTTCAGGTTAGCTCACCTAACACAATTCTATTGGACATTATGGCAGACAGCGAACGATTTATTTATCCTACGGTTCTTTGATGTTGTCAGTTGTATCACTCAGCTTTACCGTGGTCTCCGAGAACGTCTCTGGTTCGAGTACTATATCTTGAATTCTCACTTGACGATACCCTCTTTGTGTCTGACGTGGCAGCGGCATGGGGACGAATGTGGCATGTTCGCCAGATTCGTTGTATATTGCTTCTGGGTCAAGCTTTGAAGTGAAAATACTCAAAGCGCAGACTGGCAATGTCTTCTGGACGATCTCGACAGATGGTCCTGTCGAGTTGATTCGATATTTGAATCGACATACAATCATGTATGCAACCAGTTCCTCGACATTAACAATTCACGATCTCGCCGATAACTGGCTAAAGCGTCGCTTCCGAAAGGCTCTGACCGGAGTCAAGTCGCTTCGAGACCAAAGGCATCAGAGCAAGGCTAATCTAACCATAGATGCCAATGCGTCGATGTTCAAATACCAGGGGAATAGACCTGCGATCTCATCTAACCGGACTCGCGTCGCATCAAGGACTTTCAAAAGGGTTGTACGAGTCGGGGTCTTGGGATAAGACTGCAAAGCTGTGGGATCTAACCACGGGTTGGTGCTTGCACACGTTCGATCATCTGGAGGTAGTTATATTGGTGAAATTCTCACCAGATTCGACACTCCTTGCATCTGTGACAGCCTTTGAGGGTACAATACGAGTCTGGAATACTCGTACCCATCAGCTCATTTCCACTCTCAAAGATCCATCCCGCATTGCATCGCACTATCAGAACGAAAATGTTATCGAACACAATCTGCTTAATATATACTTTACAGATGTAACTGGGTGGATTGTAATTATATCTGAAGGAATAAATAGTGCTACCCATCAGGTCGTTTTATTTCATTCTCGCTTAGAAGCCTTCTCAATTGTTTTTTTCCGTTCATGGTTATGATACAAAGCTCTCCCATCGAAGTAGTCATTGATCTTGGGGTGCTTCGTACGGCACCCTATCCCATTGTTGGTCGTTCGTGCAACAAGGACGACTCGGGACGAGCAAACAGACCAGGTTACACTTGCAGGAGAGAGACTTTGTTGCCTACAAAACACCACAGTAGTGTGTTGTCCGAGTCGGTAAACGAGGCGCAAGCGCAAAATGGGACACGAGAGCAGGCCTCAGGCGCAGGAACAGTACGCTGAGAATCTACCAATGAATCTACTCTTCAATTCAACGATGAACTCTAAGAATCGGACCACTGGCTCGTCTGCACACCATGAGCGCCTACGATACGGCGCTACAGTTAAATTGTTTACACTTCTCTCACCCTTGCCACCCGTTCCGAACGAATCGCCTCGACGAACGCCATGTCCCAATCGTCTGGCCAGGACCTGACCACCGCTGACGCATCGTCTTCATCTGCCGTTGTGCTTCTGTTGCCAGGCCCGAACGCCACGACCACAAATATCGACGATAGATTGGCTCTCCACGGACAATCTCATATACAACATACTAATCAAACAACTGCTCTCATCTCCACATCAGAACCTCCCTATTCTCATTTAACAGAGCCGAGTGTCAGCATCGTAAATTTCACAACCAGCACATCGCAGACTGACCCTCATTCAACCCTAAAGACATTGGGGCCTGCCACCAGCCATGGGAGCTCGCGTTTAGCACAAGTTGTCGCGACACGTCTACAACAGGCTCAAGATGGGGAGGAAGTCGGAATTCCGCCGCGGCCGCGCGACTCGAAGAACGCACATGATGTAGATGTCCAAGGCGCACACGATATTGATGCCTTCCACATTGCTATCAATAGGATCATCACCGTATTGAAGAAATACGAGGTAAGTAGACTATCGGTGTTGCCTGACTCTATCTCATCTCTTCCCGTAGGACATTACAAACGATAACCTGAAAAAGGCCGTGGCTGATACCATCGACAAGTTAAGGGCTTTGGAGCATACGATGGTCGATCGCGTAGATGATTTGGGTGAGTCAGAGAGAAGGGGTGGCTTTCAGAGGTTTGTAAATCAATTTTTCTCTTTGATCTCATTCTCCTTACCATATTTGCAGCGCACTCCTGCGCATTTCTGAAGATCTTGATCAAATATCAAATGAAAGCGGGAGGGAAGGAGTCTTGAACGCCGCCCACGATGAACGGATGATTGCAGGACATGTGGAGCATATACACCAAGCGATGCGCGATTACGAAGTATTTCTGAATATCATATTCATCCACTCACCCCGACACTCATTGCGACCGTTTAGATGTTGGATCTGCATCAAATAGGAGATGAGCACGCAACGCGCTCTCCTGTTTCACCCCAACTCGCGAGGAAAGTTATACACGCTGCATCTACAGAAGTGAATCCTCGTCGCCCCGGATTCTTTGCGGGGGCAAAGAACGTCGATGCTAGCCACGGGATCTTTACTGATATCGGAAGAGATGTAATCAATGCTGGTAGAGACGTGAACATCAAAGTTGAAAACCAGGTATGTTGTGAAGTGTTTAAATGACTTCACAACTAAATGTGTTGTTTGATAGGGAAATGGTATGTCATACCCGTAATTTTTTTTTCACGTCTAATCTTGCATGAAGCAGACATATCTGCATTGAACAAGCTACGACGGGCCAAGGACGCAGGATATCGTTGTGAACATCATCGGAAATGTCTGATCGGTACACGGACGGCTGAGTTGGAGCGTATTGAAAAGTGGGAGATTGATTATACTGACAAGCGCGTCTATTGGTTGAACGGGCTTGCGGGTATTGGAAAATCAACCATTGCTAAAACATTTGCAGAACGTTCTTCGGCAGGGGGACGACTGGGAGCGAGTTTCTTTTGCTCCCGCGACTTTCCCGACAGGCGTAACATGCGCCTAATATTTCCAACACTGGCTTTTGGCCTCGCATACCGATACTCGGAATTTCAAGAGGCCCTCATCAAGGTTATAAGGTCGAATCCAGACGTAGCCGACGAATCACTAGCAGTCCAGCTCGAGGATCTTCTAGTAGGACCACTGAAATCTACTCAGCTATCTACAACCATCATCATAGATGCCCTGGATGAGTGCGAAGACAATGAGCCAGCTTCTGCGATCCTTTCACTCTTGGCACAACACATTGATGCGATACCTTCGGTCAAGTTCTTCATTACAGGGAGGCCTGAAGTGCCGATTCGTACCGGATTCCGGATTCCATTGTTGAAAGAACATACGGAAGTGTTCGTGCTCCATGACGTCGAGCCATCCTCTATAAACCAAGATATCGAGCTTTATCTCCGGACAACCTTGTCAGGAATTGCCGCAGAGAGGAGTCATTTGGATTTGACTGATCCATGGCCTGTAGACAAGGATATTGCTTTCTTGGTCAAGCGATGCTCTGGACTGTTCATCGTGGCCTCTCTCATTACAAGGCTTGTCAGAGATCATAATGATCCCCAAGAACAGCTGGAAGCCATCATCAGGGATTCAAATTCTACTACCCGCGAAGGAAGGTCAGGAATCGACGATATGTACCACCATGTGTTGCTCCGTAGCCTAGTAGGTATCGACGTTCTTGATGCCAATGCCTTCGACCTGTTGCAACTTGTTGTTGGGTCCATCGTGTTGGCGTTCAATCCGCTATCATGTGCCGACCTGGCGAAAATACTGGATATATCACAGCGTAGGGTCAGGGGTGCCATCCGTTTGCTCCATTCAGTCCTTATAGTCCCAGAGTCAAATACGGATCTTCTTCGTATCTGTCATAAATCGTTTGCCGACTTTCTTACCGATCCAAGCCGATGCGTGGACACAAGGTTTTACATCGAGCCTTCCATTCTACATACAAAGCTTGGGATGCAGTGTCTAACATTGATGAACGGATCATTGAAGAATAACATGTGTGGCTTCCACCCATACGCTATGAACAAGGACGTCGATGATCTTGACGTTCGTCGAGACAGGTTTATTGGTGAAGGGTTAGAGTACGCGTGCAGATCATGGGCCAGGCATCTCCGGTTTGCATCCAGGGACGCTGACGACGTTAAACGTATTGTCAAGCTGCTGGAATCTTTCTTCAAGCATAATCTGCTCTCATGGTTGGAAGTGCTAAGTATTGTAGGGGATATGCGATGTGCAGTTTATTCCCTTCGAGACGTGAACGTCTGGTTCTTCGCTGTTAGTGTCTGAACGAGTTGTTGTTTATTTCTCTTCTTACAGAGTAAATTTTTAGGTTGGTTCATTCGATACGAATCTACTGGAAATCGTGAAGGACAGCGAGCGATTTATCCTACGGTTTTTCGATGCCATTGAAGCCTCCGCTTGTCATTTGTATCACTCAGCGTTGCCATGGTCTCCAAGATCATCTCTTGTCCGAAGGTTATACCAGGACCAAATACTATCAGAGGTGAAGATTTTGAATGCAATTGACGACTTGTGGGATGCGTCTACGAGGAAAATTGAAACACAGGATCTCGTGTACCAAATTACATTTTCCCACAAGGATGACTTTATTGCAGCCGGAGAAAGTGGCTGTGTGGAAGTATTCGAGACTTTGACAGGACACCGTCAAGCTACATTTACTATACCGGAGAATACCGGATTTTGTTCTACTCTTTTATTCTCGCCTCAGCCTGACCACCCACTCCTCGCGACTGGACATGGCGATGGCAAAATCAGCATGTGGGATTTACAAACCGGTGGCCTTGTTCATAGCTTTGAGGGACACACTGACCTCATCGAATCTGTTGCATTCTCACCATGTGGGACCATGATTGCATCTTGTTCATGGGACCATACTGTTCGAATTTGGGATATGTCTTCGCGAGATTGCCGATGCGTTTTAGAAGGTCATTCAGGTTGGGTATTGAGTGTTTGCTGGTCAGCTACAGGGGATGAACTCATATCGGGATCCGATGATGAGACGGTGAGAGTGTGGGACATTGTTGGGAGGAGATGTTTGAGAACCTTCTCTGGACGTATAGCTGTCGGTTCGCCAGATTCGTCGTTTATCGTTTGTGGATCATTCCGTGAAGTGAAGATCTTCCATGCACAGACTGGTGATGTTTTCCGAACGATTCCAACGGATGGTTTAGCCGTGTCGATTCGATTTCTGGATCAAGACACCCTCATGTATGCAACTGATAGTTCAACATTTGTAATTCACGACTTGACTAAAACGACCACCAACACACCAACACTGAAGTCCAAAAACTGGCTAAAGCACCACTTCCAAAAGGTTCGGCTCGGGTTCAAGTTGTTTCAAGGCCAAAAGCATCACAGCAAGACTAATGTGACTACAGACGCCAATGTGTTGGTATTCAAATACTTTGGAGCCGAGACTGCGATCTCATCGGACGGGACTCGCATCGCATCAATAACTAACAGCCAGGTCATGACAATTTGGCAAACTGATGGTCCAGACCCAAATCATGACATCGCCAGTCATGACAGACATGTTACCAGTGTCACTTTTTCAGGAGACGGACAGGTCATAGCCTCGGGGTCCTGGGATAGGACCGCGAAGCTGTGGGATTCAACTACGGGTAGATGTTTGCACACATTACCTCATCCCCATGCAGTTAAACTGGTGATATTCTCACCAGATTCGATACTTCTCGCAACTTTGACGGTCGGCGATCATAGAATACGGATCTGGAACACTCGTACGCATGAGCTCATTTCAACCCTTGAAAACCCCTCCTGCGCTGCATCACACTTTCGCAATAGCCTCGGGTTCTCTCCAAACGGTAATCAACTGGTGTCTCTTGAAATACCAAGACAAGACGGACCCTCCCCGCATCTCGAATTGTGGGAGATTGCGACAGGAAAACATCTTGCTTCCATAGAAGTTGGCAAATCCTTCAAAAATGTTGCATTCAGTGTTGATGGAGCCAACATCATTTTGGAAAGATATGATCACTCGGTGATGAGATACAGGATATCCGCCATTCAGTCTTCCAACGACAAAGATGGACACTCATTACCTCCGATAGAATTGGTTCCCATGGATGATACACAACAGTCTGCTTCGTCGCATCCCCCTTCATGTTACCGACAGGAGAGTGGGTGGATTCTAGACGAGCATGGGAGACGGGTTCTTTGGGTGCCACAGGATATGTTGAAGGGAGTTGACGCTTACGGGGAAAAGGTCATTTTAGGCTCTGACAGTGGGAAAGTTGCGATTCTAGACTTTTCGGATGTTCGGTGTTGACGAAACATTTTCTTATGTATTATATATTCTATGTATCTATATAATCCACATCTCGTCAATAGCTATAGAATACTGCTTTTTATCAATGACGCTAAACGTATCCAAGAAGCTATGTGCCAAGAGTGGATTGTTTCGTGATAATTAGTAACGGTGATCGTCAAACTTTTTTCTTCTGGGAATGAATTGTGATTCAACAACCTCCACGTCGGAGTAGCTGGAGATGGTCTAAAATCATACAAAGGGGGAATAGATGTGCATCCCACTAAGCAAAAAGGATGATGGCCATGACATGTGTTTCAAGTTGTAGGACCAAGGATTCAGCGTGCACAAAAACGCTACAGCTGTGGTAGTTTATGTCGTTGGTAAGTAAGGTGGAGGCAAAAGTACTTCAAGTCACGTTTGATAAAACGGGAAGTGGCCACGTTGGTCCTATGTTCGAAGTGTGTATGTGAACATCAGAGTGATGCAAACGTCAGGGCCCCAGTCAGGGATATGTAGCACCTTGCGTAACACTATCAGGATCAAGCTTGCAGTGTGGAATCGGCTTATACGAAACGACTGTGGTGCTTGACAAACCTGATGATGCAGATACTTGAACATACTGCTACATTTTCACTGACGGAGAATGAGTCGAAAATGGACAGTTAAACAACGTTCCCACTGAGAATCTGAGAGACTCGTTGCTCCGACTCGTCATGGGTACGCGTGACTAAGCAAAGTAGGCCAGAACTTGACCACCAAGATCCTGCACCCAATATTCTTGAGCTTGTCACCCGATTCTACAGAGACGAAGACTCCAAGCACACACCGCAGTTGTGAGCATATCTCTCTCCGCCAGTACCTTCAAGCTATCATCGTTTCCGGTATGAGTCTCATCTGATGAATTCAGTCCTGGAGATATGGGAGTTGGACATGCCTAGTTCGTGGACATATTGGAAGGAGTCAAGTGGAAAAGTTACAAGTCATCGTCGAGCTGAGTTGCAAAGCTCGTATTATCTTCCCACTCCGATCGTGCATGGGACATCACACATTTTAGCTTTGCCTTTGACCAATACTTGATATTGCTCCTTGTTCCTATTTCGAGCTATTCGTGCAACTTTACTTCCTGTTAAAGATGGGCGCTAGACTCGGAGTATATATACTGCTATGCCCAAGTGCGGCGTTGCATTCCCCAACTCCCATTGCTATCCACTTCAAATGGACCTCCTTCATGAATTGACCAAGATGTCTTGTTCTGAAACGCCATCTGGCTCGAATCCAACTGGTGCCGGCCCATCCTACGTAACTCAGCCAAGTTCTAGGAGGAGTGTAGAACTCGATGGCCACCCTTCTTTCAACAGGCAACCTGCACAAAATCCCGAGCAGGCAATGACAGGATTGCCATCACCTCCATCCCAGAGCCATTATTTGCTGCCAGGACCTTCTGGACAGAGAGTCCCTCCTGGATTTTCTGAAGGCGCCTATGTGAATGCCAGCAACTCAACGTTCAATAACGTAGGAAGAGATCAATACAATTACACATTTGAGATAAAGGTGTGCCCTCAACTGCCGGTGCTATTAGACAGTTGTTGAAGAAAATGCTTGGTAGGAAAACGGTATTCCATTGTCTACAAGCGTTCACATTGACTTCATCTGGTCTCACACGAACTAGGCATGTCCGCATTGAGCAAGCTACCACGGGCTAAAGATGCAGGGTATCGTTCTGACTATCATCAGAGATGTCTGGCTGGGACACGCACAGTTGAGTTGGAGCGTATTGAAAAGTGGGAGGTTGATTATGCAGACAGGCGGGTTTATTGGTTGAAAGGACTTGCGGGCACCGGAAAATCAACCATTGCTAAAACATTCGCAGAGCGGTCTTCAGCAGAGGGACGACTTGGAGCGAGTTTCTTCTGCTCCCGCGACTTTCCTGACAGGCGGAACATGCGCCTAATATTTCCAACGCTGGCTTTTGGCCTTGCAAATCGATACTTGGAATTTCAGGAGGCCCTCGTCAAGGTTACGAGCTCGAATTCAGATGTAGCTAATGAGTCATTAGCGACTCAGCTCGAAGACCTCCTTGTAAAACCATTGATGTCTACCAAGCTATCTACAACTATCGTCATAGATGCTCTAGATGAGTGTGAGGATAACGAACCTGCTTCTGCGATTCTCTCACTCCTGGCCCAACACATTGACACGGTACCATCCGTGAAATTTTTTATTACAGGCAGGCCCGAAGCACCCATTTGTACTGGATTCCGCCTTCCACTATTACAACCACACACAGAAGTATTTGTACTACATAACGTCGATCAGTCCTCCGTGGATCAAGATATTGAACATTATCTCCGAACCCGTCTCTCAAGAGATTGCGAAAGAGAGGAGTCATTTCGATTTGACTGGTCCATGGCCCACAGATGACGACGTTGCTGTCCTAGTCAAGCGATGTTCCGGAATGTTCATCGTGGCATCCATTACTGCCAGACTTATTGGAGATCGTCGTCTTGAACCCCAAGAGCAGCTGAAGGTCATCATCAAGGAAGCAGAATCCACTGTTCGTGAAGGGAAATCAGGAATAGACGAGACATATCTCCAGGTCTTTCTCCGGAGCGTTTCAGGTCCCGACATTCTTGATGGCGAGTTTTTTGAGCGGTTACGACTTGTTGTTGGGTCCATCGTGTTGGCATTCAATCCGCTATCATGTGCCGACCTGGCGAAAATACTGGATATGTCGCAGGGGAGAGTCAGGACTACCATCCGTCTGCTCCATTCGATCCTTATAGTCCCAAAATCAAATACAGATCTTCTACGTATCTGTCATAAATCATTTGCTGATTTTCTTACCGACTCGACTCGATGCATAGACACAAGGTTCTACATCAAACCTTCCATTCTACACACAAAGCTTGGGATGCGGTGTCTAACATTGATGAACGGATCGTTGAAGAGGAATATATGTGGCTTCCAACCATACGCTATGAACGAGGACCTCGACGATCTTGATGCTCGTCGAAAGGAATATATTGGTGGTGGGTTGGAGTACGCTTGCAGATCATGGGCCAGGCATCTTCGATTTTCATCCAGAGATGGCGACGACGTTGGACTTGTTGTCAAGCTGCTAGAACGTTTTTTCAAGCAACATTTATTGTCGTGGTTGGAGGTGCTAAGCATCGTAGGGGATATACAATGTGCAGTTTATTCCCTTCGAGACGTGAGAGGCTGGTTCGTCCACGTAAGTTTGAATATGTCGTTGTTGATTTCTCTTACGGAACGTACATTTTCAGGTTGATTCACCCGGTACAAATCTATTGGACATTGTGAAAGACTGTGAACGATTTATCCTACGATTCTTCGACGTTATTGAAGCCTCCGCTTGTCATTTGTATCACTCAGCTTTGCCGTGGTCTCCAAGGTCATCTCTAGTTCGAAGGATAATCAGGACCAAATATCATCAGAAGTGGTGGTGTTAAACGCAATTGATGACTTGTGGGACGCATCTGAGAGAAAAGTTGAGACACGGGACCCTGTGAATCATGTGGCATTTTCCCACAGGGATGATTTCCTTGCAGCCGGAGAAAGCACCTGTGTGGAAGTCTTTGAAACTATGACAGGCCACCGTCAAGCTACATTTACCTGGCCGGAGGATACTGGATATTGTTGGACGCTTGCATTCTCACCTGAGGATACACTCCTTGCTACTGGACACAGTAATGGAAAAATCATGTTGTGGAATTTACAAACTGGTGGTCGTGTTTGTAGCTTTGAGGGACACACTGAACATGTCGAATCTGTTGCATTCTCACCATGTGGGACCATGGTTTCATCTTGTTCATGGGACCATACTGTTCGAATTTGGGACATCTCTTCGCGAGATTGCCGATGCGTTTTAGAAGGTCATTCAGGTAGGGTATGGAGTGTTTGCGGGTCAGCCACGGGGGATAAAGTCATATCAGGATCTTATGATGAGACGGTGAAGGTATGGGATGTTATTGGGATGAGATGTGTGAAGACTCTTCCTGGTTGTATAGCTGCCTGTTCACCAGATTCGTCATTCATTATTTCTGGATCTTTCGCCCATGAAGTGAAGATCTTCCACGCGCAGACTGGCGATATTTTCCGAACGATCCCAACCGATGGTTTGGTCGAGTCGATTCGATTTCTGGATCAACATATGCTTATGTATGCGACTGACTCGTCGACATTTGTGATCCACGGTTTGACAACAACGACCAACAAACTGGCACCAAAATCAAAAAACTGGCTAAATCGTCGCTTCCAAAAGGCTCGGCTTGGGTTCAAGTCACTTCAAGGCCAAACGAATCACAGCAAGACTAATGTGATCAAAGACGCCAATGTGTTGATGTTCAAATACTTTGGAGACGGAACCGCGATCTCATCGGACGGGACTCGTATCGCATCAATAACTAGCAGCCATGTGGTAGCGATTTGGAAGACCGACGGCCCAGACCCAAATCATGACAACTCTAGTCATCATGGCAAAGTGGGAAGCGTCGCTTTTTCGAGAGATGGGCAACTCATAGCCTCGGGTTCAGGGGATGAGACTGCAAAGCTGTGGGATCCAACCACTGGTCGATGCTTGCACACATTCAATCATCCCGGTGCGGTTGGATTAGTGATATACTTACCAGATTCGACGCTTCTTGCATCTTTGACAGTCGGTGATAACACGATACGAATATGGAATACTCGCACCCATAAGCTCATTTCGACCCTCAAAAATCCTTCCTATAGTGCATCACACTATGATAAACGCTTCGAGTTCTCTCCAAATGGTTACCGGCTGGTATCTCTTGAACGGCGATATACACAGCAAGACGGCCATTCTGCACATCTCGAGTTGTGGGAGGTGGCGACAGGAAAACGCCTTGCTTCCATAGAACTTGGTGGATACTTTGAATGGGTTATATTCGGTGCTGATGGGACCAGCGTCGTCTTGGACAGAATTTCCTCGACTATGAGATACAAAATATCCCCCGTTCAGTCTTTCTCAGACAACAATGAAGATGGGCACTCATCGCCTCTAATGGAATTTGTTCTCATGGATGATACACAAGAATCTGTGTCCTCGCATCTCCCTCTCTACCGACGGGAGAGCGGGTGGATTCTCGACAGGCAGGGGAGACGGATTCTTTGGGTGCCACCGGATTGGCTGAACGGAAGTGATGCTTACGGGAAAAAGGTCGTTTTAGGATCTGACGGTGGGAGAGTTGCAATTTTAGACTTTTCGGATGTCCAGTGTTGACCAAATCGAACTCCGTTATTTGTTTAAATACGAAGCAGTT
>QGOD01000614.1:23839-48174 GCA_003313065.1 Sarcodon sp. MG97 | reverse complement strand
TCAACCAAGGCTAAGCTTTCAAAAGTGCATATGTTCGGTGGCTGTACACAAAAGCTTATCCTTCCGTTGACTGACATTTTATTGTAGTGTGTCTGTGGAGATGGCGAGATCTCATTGTTAATGGAAGCTCACAAGCACACAGGATCTCGAACTGAGTATCTGCAGCGAGTCATGAGCCAATTCGTACATCGATGTGTCAACGGCAGGTCTGTGGAATAACTGGAAGACTCGCAGATCTGTCGTCAAGTGTCTGACTAGGCTGGCAAACTGCAACTCGGACGGAATGACCCGAGAATCGTTCCCACAGCTACATACACCTTCCCAGGGAACAACTGAGCATAACAATTAATATAAACCATTTACCTTCAGAGGCTATTCCTAATGTAGAACTTGACAGACTCGAATGTCCGGCCGCTAATGTCCCTCATACACAATCACCAACGATCAAGTAAGAACGACTAAAGTCCATATGACACTATGCAGGAGAATTTAAAGTCCCCGAGCAGATTTGCACGGAGAGAATGCAATCATGCTGCATATTCTGATATAATACCCGATTGCTGTGAGGACAAGGAATTGGAGAGATACGTCAAAGTCGTGGAAATAATTACC
This sequence comes from Sarcodon sp. MG97, assembly GCA_003313065.1. Lineage (NCBI taxonomy): Eukaryota > Fungi > Basidiomycota > Agaricomycetes > Thelephorales > Thelephoraceae > Sarcodon > Sarcodon sp. MG97. The sequence goes on along the minus strand of QGOD01000614.1, from coordinate 47,562 downwards.
AAGGGAGCAGCAACCAAATGCGGCCTTCAGAGGTCGAGATGTCGTCTAGCAAGATTTGAAGCTAGTTCTGGAATAGATATATTGTACGCTGCAAATGGTCTACTGGGCAGTTTAAAGCATATGATATTATGGTTTCTGGAATCTCCAAGAGAACTGATAAGCAACCGTAGAGTAAAAGTTGATGGTACTGACATAGTCATACTATTAGCGATTAGCCGTACGGTAAGAGTTTCCGCAAGTTCGTTGTCTGCTTCCCCTCGGAGTACGCAATCTGAGCAAGTCTGTTTTTTCGAGCAGGGGACTTGCTGTTATTCAGGTGACTATGTCCTGCCCTGCCCTGTCATGAAGTTGAAATTAAACGGGAGGGAACAAAGCCAGCAACAACTCTTACACGTTTGAACAACCCGTTTGGCAAACTCCGCCATCTTTTTTTAGTACCACTATGTGACTTAAGTTTTGGGAACTGCGAAGCTGCTGACGTTGAAAACAAGCGCGAGGTCGCCAGCAGCTGAGCTAGAAACATGAGAGTCTTTGTTGAGTCTTTGAAATAAGTGGCGCGTTAGAACCTCGGTTACTAAATTAGGCTTCGACCACCTCTGTAATCCGATATCTTACCACTACTAGATCGTATAAGACGAAACTCCAATGAGCTCTAACCCTGCCGCTACTGCTCCCACCCCCCAAGACGATGCAGATCGTGTGCGTAGTCTTTATAGTTTTTCTCCTGTATGGTTAATTTTTTGGTGCAGATTCGTTTGAAGCGACTCGCCAAACTACAATCAAGTTCCCAGTCCCCTACTCCTCAGCCTACTCCTTCTACATCAATGCCACCGACAACATCTAAACAAAAACCAATACGTGCTCCCGCTCATAAAGTCGCTGAACTTCCTGTGTCTCCGCCAGCCCCGGTGGTGGGGAAAAAGTCCCCTGCAACACCTGCTCATCTCGATCTACCGAGTTGGGAGCATGAAACAATTGAACGTGTCTTCAAGATCACACTTGAAGTGAGCGTCCAGTTTCTTTATATCCTGTTTGAAAATATCAAATTATCTCCAGAAAGAAGCAGCTGAGAGTAACGGGTGGGATTTGGTGTGGCTGAAGAACCTTGGTATTGAATTGGCCTCTGAATACCCTAGTAAGTCAATCTTATCGCCATGTTTTTTGTTTGCTATATTTTATATTCCATCAGCCGTACAGAAACCGATCCGACTGACCATCGATGCCGCTGATAGAGTATTAATCGCCCGTCTAGAATTAGACGCCCAGGGAATGTCGTGAGTTTGCTCCTACAACCCTCGTATGCCGCTACTCACGGTATGCAGCGATGATCTGGAGTATCTACCGGTGCTGGCGTCAATGCCTCCGCAACAAACGATTTTCGAGTTTCTAGTCGGGTGTTGGAAGCGGTCCACTCACGTAAGAAGTGCAGTTTTGAAAAAGGTCTTGTTCTATACTGTGGATACATAGTCCGCCTGGCCTGAAACAATCTCTTTAGGGATATCCCCCTGCAGAAAGGCAACAAGCTATGATGATGCTTGATAAACTGAGAGACCTCGTGATAAGTTACACTGGTTTGACCCTTCAAGATCCGGAAATGTTCCCCCAACCCCCAGGGTATTATCTATCCATTTCGTTACTGCTGCAGCCGCTCATGCATACGCTAGGCGCCAGATCGGCCCTTCAGAATTGGTGTCTTCCCTTCTGTCTCTATCATCACTCTCCACACCTTTGTTGTATACCCCCACAACATCACCAACATCTCTGAGTCCCACGGATATTGAACCTTTCCTTCAAGACATTGCACGACGGTTCATGCCCGATGGAGAAATAGACGACGTCCTAGGTCCCGTAGTTCGTGGACTCCTTTTCCATGAATCCCTCGCTCGAGCAGAGGGCTTAGCTGGGAGCGATTCTGGTTGGAGAGGAGTTATTGGCGGTCTGGAAGCTCTTGTAGGGATCAAGCCTATTGCAATCATGATCACACGATTAGAAGAGTGGAACCCGCCTCTTGCAACCGCTTCTTCTATAGAAAAAACGAGCCTCATGGGTCCCCTCTGCCGGCTCAATGTTTTCGGGCGTGAATGGCCCTCCATCGCTCAAACTTACTTTTCGGACGTAGAAACGCGTCCCCGCGCGGATGTGGAATCCTCAAGAGCAAGTCTGAGAGGCACGTTAAAAAGTTTACAGGTACGAGTATCCGAATTTATCACGACTGAGTGCCCTTAATTTTCCAAGTCATCGTTATTCCAAGTATTTAATACTCTTGTACGAGCATCACCTGAATCTAGGGAGGCCGTACTACAGTACTTTGCTCGCGTGATCACTCTGAACGTGAAACGAGCAGGCATGCAAGTAAGTTTCATTTGAACTTCAACCAGTACGGTAAATGCTGACAGCAATCTGCTCGATAGGTAGACCCGGAATCCGTAGCAACAGACAGCTTCATGGCAAATTTACAGAACGTATTGTACCGGTTTGCTGAACCGTTTATGGATGCCAATTACACAAAGGTATTTCCGCTCGCAGCTCTGGATAGGATTACATTCGCAGCAGACTGAATTTGCTTCAAGATGGATCGAATCGACCCGTTATATTTCGCACACACACCTCGTCTCGACATGAAGGAAGAGACGAGGATTAAGGCGACAAGCGAAGAGGTCGACGCATGGCAACAAGAAATTGCGTCAGGACAAGGCTCGTTATCTTGCCACATTACTGATATTTACTGACAATTACGTCTAGCGACTACTCCGAATTTCATCTCTGATATATTTTATCTCACCCTTGCCATGAGTCATTATGGCTATCAAAGGACAATTCAAGATATGGATGATTCTGCAAAACACGTAGACGAAATCCAAAGGCATATTGACAGGTTGACTAGCGATACTACGTGGCAAGGAGTAAGTAATCACCGCTCTAGGTTGTTTGACGATAACTGATTTGCGATAGACGCCATTCCAGGCTCGTACCGAAGCAGCTGTTAAGGCTGCAAAAGCGGAACTGGAGAAAATAAGATCTCAACAGTATTCGTATACTGTACAGCTACTTGATCCGGAGATGATCTTTCGGTCAATGAGCTTTACTACTTTTGTATCCACATGGCTGGTCAGGTTTGTGGACCTTAAGAAAGCTCATCCGAACCCTCTTGTCCAGTACGGTCATCAATATCTTGCTCCTTCTGCTATTCATTGATCGTTGCATTGAAGCCTGCCCTTGCCGCAGGAAGTTCCTATGGTTTTCCGAGCATTACCCGAATTTATCCTAGAAGATGTGATCAATTACTTCCTGTTCATCGTCCGGTAAGTAAATTCAAAGGTTTTTACTCTAATCTTCCATACTGAAACATTTTTTTTATAGTCATTCGCCTACTTCACTCGAGCTGTCTGGAAAGAACGAACTTGTCATATTTTGTTTGACGTTCTTGACCTCAACTTGGTATATCAAGAACCCGTTCTTGAAAGCCAAGATCGTAGAAGTGTGTCTAGGCTAAGGTATTTCAATAAAGCTGGTAGCTGATGAAACCCTAGGTGCTGTTCTTTGGGATACTGGAATATGGGCACGAGCGTACAGGAGTCCTTGGTCACACCCTGAACACTCATCCTGTTGCCCTCAGACATTTAATGCCGGCATTGATGCATTTCTACGTTGGTATGTCTGTTTCTTACACATGTTGGACTGATTGTCATGCTTTTTGCAAGAGGTCGAGCAGACCGGAGCCAGCTCGCAGTTTTACGATAAATTCAGTACGTAATGGTGATTGTGTTGTTGACAAGGACCTTACTATCACATTACAGATTCTAGGCGAAATATTGCGTATATCTTCAAGGTCATATGGAACAACCCGTCTCATCGTGAAGCTTTGAACACAGAAGCACAGTGAGTAAAGACGCTAGCTCATTAAATTCTGATCCGATCTGGTCTCTTCTTACAGACAAGTCGACCGTTTTGTACGCTTCGTCAACCTGATGATAAACGACGTGACATACCTAATGGACGAATCATTGAGTGAACTAACGCAAATATACAACATACAGACAGAGATGGAGAACCAAGCGCTATGGGCTTCTAAAACGCCGCAATACCGGAGAGAACGCGAGGCGACACTACGTCAGCTTGAGCGGCATGCTTCTGGGTACACAACTCTTGGTCGGTCTACTGTAGACCTCTTGAAAATATTTACTGCGGAGACCAAAGCGCCCTTCATGTTGCCCGAAGTCGTGACTAGGTTGGCTGCGATGTTGGACTATAATTTGGATGCACTTGCAGGACCCAGATGTCAAGAGCTCAACGTCAGCAATCCAGAAAAATACCAGTTCAACCCAAAGCTACTCTTGAGCGATGTGCTGCAGGTGTTTCTTAATTTGAGCGATGAAGAGAATTTCATCAAGGCTGTTGCGGAGGACGGGAGGAGTTATAGGAGGCAGCTATTTGAGAAAGCTGCATCGATTGCGAGAAGGAAGGTATTGAAGTCTGATGATGAAATCGCAAAGTTGATGGCATTTGTGGATAAAGTCGAGGCTATGAAGGAGTTCTTAGAAGCTGAAGAAGACATTGGGGAAGTCCCAGATGAATTCCTAGGTATTGTCGTTACCTCAACCTATGGACACCGTTGCTGATCTTTTGCATATTGGAACAGACTCTCTCATGTACACGATCATGAAGGATCCTGTCATATTACCTTCCTCACGGAAGGTGGTTGACCGGTCGACGATCAAGTCCCATCTGCTCTCTGATTCGAAGGATCCGTTCAATAGGATGCCGTTGTCTATCGAGGACGTCGTCCCTGGTAACTAGTGCAGCAACTCTCTATGTGAATATGAAATGCTGACAATCCTTGTACCAGATACTGAGCTCAAGGGTAGGATACAGGCCTTCTTGGCGGAGAAGAAAGCTGAAAAGATAACATAGACAACTATTTGTAATATTAGACAGATGTAATCAGAGAGATATCCTCAATATTATGTACAGGAAATGGGTGGTATGTAAGGGTAGAGGCTTGCGTGTCACGGTGAACATCTCTGAGGCCTTCTGGTCTCTGACTCTTACTCACGATGTCGCAATACTATATACCCCCTTGCCAACAATCCCATCGTCGCTCTGCGACAGTGCCCTCCACAAGCACAGAAGGCCATCAACAATCACAAACGCAAGAAGCTCCTCTGCTGAACAACGGTACTAACATCACCAACTCGAAATTCATCTTCCCGAGCCCTTCTTCATCTGATGATCCACTCCTTATCAGCAGTCCTAGTCAAAGCGACTCGTCGATCTTTTCTACATCTGCAGATGCCGAATTATATCATTCAACGACAACATTCCCTATCGTCCCTCTACCCTTGAGGCCGTCAAGGTCAAGGGATGACAGATCAGACGAGTCCTACATTGATCTCACCGCCAGTATGGACACAAGGCGGTCATATAGTGCAGACGATGAAGCGGACGAACTTTGGGATTGGAGTGGAGATCCTACGCAGGGTGAAGATAGTCTCAGCGAGTCTGATTCAAGTGGCGTACTAGAAGTCGATTCATCGGTCGCCACTACCGGCAGCAGGCCCTGGGACATCGTTAGTAGGGTGTCACCGTCGGGTCCAGCGTCCCATTTTACTCGACATATACAAGTTCGACCACACGCCCTCGCTCCTCGCGCCAGGCGGCTCTCGGACTACGTCCGTGGCCGCAATCACTCGCGAGCCACTGCCGTCTCGATATCGACGACGAGTTCCAGGCCGCTTCACGACGACCGGAACTCATCAACGCCTCATCCTCGGGTCCGCATCCCCCTCTTATCCCTAATCGCCTCTCTGTTTGCCGTTGACGAGACGACGCTACACTTGCTCACACACTCCACAACACATCACGGCTCCGTTTTATTCCCGGGCCATGATGCTCTTCCGGATGCTCTTCTACGATCAGAACCGGCAGCGGAGGATGAAGATGCGCTGAAAATCAGAGACGAACAACACGATATGCATGGATTTCACAAACTATTGGTTTCCTCTGATATATCGTCGGATTCATGGAAGAGTTTGAAAAGAGGGTTTGCCATGGTTTACTCTAATACAACGCCTGTTCCCTCTATGGGTATAGTTAATTTGTGGGGACTCGTTAATCGGGTCCTGGTAAAGGGAGGGAGGGCTGTCAAAGAGGTGTACGGAGTCGTCGTCGATTGATTTGAACTCGTCTTTTTGTTATTTGCTTTGATAAAATTAGGTGAGATCCACTTCACTCTGAATGTGAACCTCTACTTATACTCTGGTAGATGTTGTCTGTTGTACTTAACACAAGATATAGTTTTGTAAATTAGATCTCTATCAATAGAAGAATCCGACCTTTTAGCGCAATATATCTTTTAGCACAATACAATGGACAGACGCCAACCCAACACAGAGGTAGATTACTCTTGCATCCATTTATTACTCGACATCAACATTAATAATCTTGATATCCTCGTATGGCTTGTCCAGTTTGTTTGTTTTGACGTTCTCGATTGCATGAATTACTTCCAAGCCTGCTATTGCCCTCCCAAATATTGTGTGCTTTTTATCCAACCATGGTGTCGCTGTGGTCGTGATGAAAAACTGGGAACCGTTCGTACCCGGTCCAGCGTTCGCCATACTCACAGTATACGGCCTGGAAATATCATATTTGAGACGCATTGCATTTGCAAAGGTTTGGTCACTAAACACACCTGTCATGCTTCAAATCATCGGAAAACTCGTCCTCAAACTCCCGCCCCCAGATACTATCTCCACCTGTTCCGTCTCCCAATGGATCCCCAGTTTGAATCATGAATTTCGGTATGACCCGATGGAAGACGATGCCCTCGAAATATCCACTCCTTGCATGTCCAACAAAGTTTTCAACAGCTTTAGGAGCTTGGTGTGGGTATAATGTCAGATGGATGTCGCCCAATGTTGTGTGGATCGTGGCTGTGTTGGCAAGAGGTGACGGGCCGCCTTTTGTCGCTGGGGCGGAGGTGGCTATGGTTTGTTCTTCTCTCGTTGGTCTTTCGTTGAATATGTCTCGATCTCCAGATTTATCATCCCTAGAATACGTGATAAGATAGTAATTGTATATGAGAGGATAGGAGAACACACTCTGGTTCAGACCGCGTGAACATATAAAATCGCTGACGTTTATAGCCAGTACAGAATAGTGTAGGATCCCTAGCTCCTTTTTCAGCTAAAAGAGGGTTGGCAGAAGCTGCCATAGCCTGAAAGCAAAAGTCAAGATCACGATCAATATTTCCGGGAGTTGTTGAATCGTACCAGCGTCGTAAAACCTTTTTTCGCAGGCTGACCCTGGTAAATGGTGAGATTCACCCACCTCACCGTCTCGTCCTTGCCTAGCAGACGAACAACGCGATTGGTAACGGTATTGACAACTGAAAAAAACAATGGCGATTAATCATCACTACGCGTGGACAGAGGAAAAGAAGCAACACCTTTTATCCCGAGAAGCGTAGGGTAAATGATGAATGCTCCACTTTCATCCCAAACGACATTTATCCACATTCCCGGTACCCTGCCATCAGGGCCAGGTAATTCCAATTCTCTCTCTACAGCCAATCGCCGCCCAAATTCCATGTCATCCACTTTGTATACCGCTGTGCCTGCCTGTTGCATTTCCTGAATGGCACTCAACGATTCGTCGTATTTTCGGATCATTTTCCCAGATAGAAACGAGAATATTCGGACTTGACGATCTGGAAGAGAGAATGTGACAAACGAGGAAGAATCGGGCGAAATTGTGATGCATGTAGGGGTCGTCTTCGTCTATATAGAGCCTATCTTTAGCAGGTGACAAGACCAATGGAATGAGAGTGATCGACCTTTTTGAAGTCATACAGGTCTGTTTCTGCCTTGTATGACCACAGTCTTGGAATGTTTTTTGGGGGTTCGAATGGCTCAACTGGTGTCCAATATTCCACAAACCCATTTTGGTCAGCAGAAATCACCGTATTATATTTGTCGCTGTACTAAGTAGGCTTTAGTGAAAATCGACGGCAAGATTTATAAATAGTTACCGCCATCAAGTGCACGGGGAAACGATGAAGATTCTTGATTGTCCACAATGGCTGACCGTCCCCGCGGGCGTCGTAGAGACGAATAACTCCGCTGTGCTGGTCTGAACTAAACCATCATTAATCAAATGGAGAATGAAGACTTGTGGGGTGACGAACACCGCAAAGATTCCACGAGCTTCTCCACGCTGATGAACCCAACAACAAGCGAGAGGAGTAAAGCCCAATTTGATCATGTTGATCATATCTGAACAGAGGATACAATTAAACATACAGGCGAAGGAAAATGGGATAGGAATACCAAAATTGACTACATCAAAGACCTTGGCACTCCCATCTTCTGCCACACTTGCAAACAGTTGTCCGTCATTGCTTGCGGATACAGAAACGACCACAGATAGATGTGCTCGGTAGTGTTTGACAAATTCGATCCCTTGCTCCTGTTTCTTCCATAATTTGATGTGGCCGTCAATAGAGGTTGTGATTAAGAAGTCGGTTCTGCATACATTGTCAGAAAGCATGAAAAACATAATTTCGCAGCCTAACCTAGTTATTACGCTGAAATTGATGACGTCCCTATGCATGAAACTTTTGAAGTAGCGGTCTGCAGCGGGCAGATGCTCGAGGTACAATTTTTCATGAGGCAATACTGGACTTGTTCAATGAGTTGGTTGACAGCAAAAGGGCATCTCCGCAAGATACAGCATACCTTTCCGCTTCTTTTTTATACCTCCACTGTTATCTTCTACAGGCATTGGCATAGGCCCTACGTCTTCCTGGTCTTCCTCATCTTCGGTGGTGTGAACCGGCTCTTGCTTGTCAGATGAATCTCGAACATTCCGGACGCGTTTTCCCAATACTGACACGTCTTGTTCGGGGTCGGACATGATGGTTGCCGCCAGGGTGTAGTAGTGCAATAACAGAATGATAACAACCAAGTTGTAATCGACTACAAACTGGTTCTTACCGTCTGTTAAGGGGTCCAAAACAGGAAGCGTCTTCCCGAGTCTTGCTGACTCAGTGGCATCTATACCCACAATTACGCATCCCTAGCTTGCGTGTCGCCTGGCGTGGCTTATAAGGCCGTCGGATATTCGACGTCCTTCCTTAATACACACACTCTCTAGTTCACTTGGAAATACTCGGAAATGTCTACAGATAGTGACGTTCTCTTGGCTGTTGGGCATCAGTGTAGCGCTGAATACTGTCATCTCATCGATTTCCTCCCTTTCAAATGTCAGCACTGCGAACAAAAGTTCTGCGGAGAGCACTACTTGCCTACCGCTCACAAGTGTAGCAAGTACGATGAGACCAAACATAACAGGATAGCCCCATCTTGTGAGTTTAGGCAGCATCTTCATACACTTTTATCTAGCTAACTGCTAGACAATCAGGCCCTTTGTGCAACACTCCTGTTGCTATACCGCCTGGACAGGACCCGAACATTCGCATGGAACGGCATATCACGGACGAGTGTTCCGTGATGACAGGCAAGGCGAAGTCTTCCTTACGACCCCACTGTGCAGACACGCGATGTAAGAAAGTCTTGTATGCACCAATTCGTTGCGAAGTTCGTCCTCCGTGTCTTATTATTCGTTTATTTGCCTTACTTGTTTCCTGTATAGGCTTGTAAAGAACAGTTTTGCGCGCAGCACCGTTTTCCGGCTGATCACAAATGCGTGTCACCCGCAAAAGCCAAGAACTCTATGAAATCCACCCTTCCAACTCACATAGCCTCAGATGCCTCCGCCCGGAGTGCAGCAGCTATGGCGGCGATCAAGCGATCCTTGGCGGCCAAGCCTTCGACAACTACCACATCGGCAAAGCCACCTAATCCTCAGCTTTCCCGTACAGCTCCACCGTCTGCTAAGCCCACGATGGCTACCGCGCCTGCGAAGTCGTCTGATGCACGTTTAAACTCATCTTCTGCTTCAACGTCATCTAAGCCCACCTCACACAACCCATTCTCGAAGACTGACCGGTGAGTCTATTCATAACCTTCGCTTCTAGTGATCGCTCATGACGTATCAGCTCTCCTTCCATCTCTTTACCATGTAATACTGATAATATCTTTAATTTTACGAATAATTCGTCATTTGTTCCTCCGTCTTTGTTTGGAACCGCATAATGTGACAACCCAACGATCTGTATCTATAGTCGAGCAAGGGCAGAGAGAGAAAGCAGGTTGAAGGCGATGGAAGAGAGGGCAAAGAGGGGTGTATGTCGACTGCTTGTTTCTATGTTCTGAACTGCAAGGCTAATCTATTTTCAGTTATTGAGCGAGGATGAAAAGGCGATTCTTGCTGCGGAGAGGGCGGCGAATGCACAAGATAAGGACGATTGCAAGGTCATGTAGCTTTAATATTCTCTATACATTCTATTTTGTGCCTACGGGCTTTTTAGTCTACCTTTGGTCTCGCTATGCATCTCTACCTTGTGATCACCACCATCTAAATTCTGATGATTGAATAATTTCGCTGTTTGTCATCATGACGGTTCTGCAGTTTAAAGCCAGTATCAGCACAATACAGCTGATCCAGCTGACTAGAATATTGATTTCAAAAACCAATGACAGTCTCCCAACATTGTCCTCTAATCAACATCGAATTCCAACGAAATTTGTTTTTTCCTTGCATGTCAGCGTCATCGATTGATGTTTTGCAAGCATCATCAGTTCTGGAATCGGGGGTCAGATGTTTTCTGAAGAAAAGCAGCAGACCACAACCGACCACATTGTTTCAGAATAAAGCACTCCTGCTCTTCGCAACTCTTCAGCAACGATGACACAACGGCGGAAAGCCCCTCGAGCTGGACCGGTAGCAAGCGGAGATAGTACGCCCACCCTGTTTTATTCATCATGTCCATCAAATACAGCATGTTGGATGCTCTTCCTAAACTTGGGAGCAGACCTTCAGGAATGGGAGCATCAGCTGGCAACTCGATTCCACTCGTCGCGCTCGAAGAATCCTTGCACGAGTATTTGAGTACTCTATCTATGATAAGAAGTTTCGTTTTTCCCATTATCGCAGCATCCCGAAGATGGCGAAGGATTTGGACCGCATACGAGTGTCCCCAGTCGTGGATGACAGTTCGAAGGAAAAAGAGGTCGGCATCCTTCACGGGCTGCGGGGTCAAAAAATCGTGCCCTAATGCTGATGTCAGTGTGTCGATCCTGACAATTGAACGAAACTCCTACCTTGTAAAACGGCTCATCCCGAATCAATATACCCAGGTAGCTTTTCGTCCCAGATCTTGAAAATACTACATCAACATTATAGCTCAATCATTGGAACGAACTCACTGGTTTTGCTTAGTTAATGACATTTGGACGGTCTTGGACTACAAAGTTGAGTTTAGGATACTTCGTGGCGACCATCATACACGCTGCGCCAACACCACCCCCAACATCGACCACCGTTGCTCCATCCCGTAGGCTAGCCCATGGAAACCCTATTTCGAACATGGGATCAACATATCCACCATGATGATTATGGCCATGTTATTACCTTCGAGAATACTCTGCTCGTTGCCCATCCTACCATTTTCGGTCATGGCCATCATGAACGTAGCGTTGTGTTTCTCATTACCAGGTCTTTCTAACCAGGTCCAGAAATCATCTGTAGTATTGTACGCCATATTGAAAGCCGTCTCGGTCAGCTTAGCGGAGTTTGTTGTCTTGGGATCAATGACTGCATCAGCCATATAAGGGGTATTCTTGAAAATTAGGCCTGTACTAAGCAAAAATATTGGATTTGCGCACAAAAAATATGACAAATTTGCTCACAAAATATCAAGATACGCAGGAATTCCGGCAGCCCCGACATATTTTTCTTCCCTTGGTCTAGTAATCGGATGGTAGTTCAGCGATTGTTAAACAAACGAAGACCCTCGTAGAACTACTTGGTGAATAGCTCTGAGGTGGATTTTTTCGTGTCAAGAGCAGAAGATGTGCGGTTGTTGTTGTATACGTCAGGTTCTACTTCTGTGAAGATATGGTAATTAGCAAGTAATCTTACTATGCGAGCTGGTTATGAACAAATTAGTCATTAGGTTTAAGGCGAAGCAAGCAAGTGTGTGCACAAAGCTTCTCTGGATTCACTCCATTCTTCTTTGAAATGTGCTTGACATGGAGCCCCTACAGAAGATAATAAGTATTCAGCGGTGACATGCACGTCAAGTTGAGAACCAGGGATCACCTGAGGACCAGCTTCACGCAGAATTTCTGCAACATTGGTAGCTGCAGCGACACCGAGGGAAGCTGATTTGCCGTGCTAGTGTGGTGATCAGGATAGGCAATAGTACATGATTCAAGTGTATAAGGAATGGACCTACTATAAGGGCGGTTTCAAGCAAGACTGTCGTGGGCGGTCTGACGGAGACAGAAAGCTGCTCAGCGGCGCAGACAATCACTCCAACGTTTGCTGCGACATCGGGCTCTAAGAGGATGGCATTCGATGGATGCTTATCGTCGAACGGATCGTGCAACGAAGGGAAGACTAGTCCCGCTTCCTCGAATCTGTCATCGATAGCAGTGACAGCAAAGGAGATGATGTCTACGAGAAGACGGAGCATGGACTTGGTAGCCATTTCAAAGTAGCTATCTTGCGATATGGATGGGCATCGACTCGCATTTTATATGAGAGCATTCCAGCGAAAACACCGGCAGTCCGGTCGCCGCGGCTAAGAAAATATTTGAATAGTTGTTGATAACTATAGGATGCGCGATTCTTGCGAATGAATGTCTGCCAAATCCCGAAACTGGCCGACTCTATCAAAAGTGCGATCAGGGTCAGTATAATGCAATGCATTAGGAGAGAACACAATGGAAGAGGCCATCCGCATAATTTAATCGCTAACAGTTTTACATATTCTGGATCAGGGTTGACACGAACTCCAGTAGATTTTCGACGATATCATGTCTCATCCGGGGTAGTTAACAAAAGGGGACATCCGGAAGGGTTCCACTTGAGACTCCACTTCATATCAGTCCCCACCATCTCTAACATATGGAAGAGAGCTGATGATTCCATTCCGTCGATTCCAGGCAAACCCAAAAGACAAGCGAAACTGCGGTGTCTCGCCTACCAAGAAATCATCGAACATCATAGCATGTTCCGCTCGTCCCTAATCCCTTGTAAATCAGGCAGCTGTTTACCCATTTGCCTTTGATGACAATCTATGAGCTCACGATTGACGCTTATAGCATAAAAACAAATGGTATCAACGTTTAGACCGTCGTAATAATCACGTATTCATTTAAATAGTATTACACGACAGGTTTCGCCAACTGTCTCCATCAAGGAAATTGCCTCCACAATTGAATACCCCACATTGATACAAGGATGAATCCGTGCAGTACTGTCCTTACGCCCTTGTTACCAACTAGGACTGCGGCCAATTCCAGATAGAGTATTTCATGTGCACATGACTCAAGAGATGAATGTGATCTTCTCCGTCCGCCTTTTCCTAATGCTCATTATTACATCTATTGGCCCCGTCTCAGGCTACGGTATTTAAATCTATCATTCACCCACTGTGGTAAGTCTGCCATGGCTTTGAGGCCCATTATGAGGATTTGATTAATCCAGCCTCTTTTTCGAATATAATGGATGTTCTGTGAATACTTTGCGATGTCAAGGGCTCAATCAATCAATGATCAATCGGGCAATACAAAGACATGATTCCCAATGCGACGCTCACTGTGGTTCGTGGCGTCCTGAGGGTGTATGTCCCATGTCACGTTTACTAGAGCCCGGGAGAACAAATTTACTGCAGTTAGATATAATGCCAAAATCGAGCGAGTGAATTTGATGTTTTTGGGCCTCCGGCAGAAAGTTCTGTGCTGGAAGGAAAAAGTTCCACTTGCAGCTCGCCGGTTGCGCTAGTTGTCAGCCTACCTGTTGCCAAGACTAGAAGTGAAGCGGAATAGTCACTGTGTTTGTTGGCCAATTGTATACCAGTACATACCTTGATTGAATGAAGGGCTGTATTTCCTTGGTAAATTTTGAGGTGAACAGAGGCATGAACCGCTACCATCCTGTCATAACTTGCACCGTCACTGTGTCTAACATGTTCTAAGTTCCTTCCCGAGAATGGGCCGAAGCTCAAATGGCAAGGATCTCTACTGCATATAAGGCTCCCAAACCGTGAATGATGGTTCGGAGGAAAGGTCGGCGTGTTAACGGGTTGTGGGGTATACCTAAAGAAACCATGTTCTAATCTAGAGCAGCGGATTGCAGGTTTGATGAGACACAAGTGCGAGATTGACTGGTATTGCCTTCCAGCCGCTTGAAATTGATCACAGATGCTGCGTTCTGTAGCGCAATGAGCAGAGAGGGACTCACTGATAAAATGAGCTTTATAATCTCGATTTATTTGTGCCGAACGGAGCAGGGCAGGGTGAGCATCTGTTACTGTGTTAGCATTCAAGATCCTGTAGTCATTTACCCACCGTGGCAAAGCTGTTCGATCTGCTTTTGGAACGGTGATGCGGGTGCTGCACTCGACGGCCATATGCGACAAGCATCAAGGTGTTGCCAGGTTGTCCAAGCTTCTTTGTACTTCTGCGGCGTACTGTATGTTTGTTCTGGTAGGAATCGATTGCGTGCTGTCCTTGAGTCGAATCCGGCAGTAAACATCATCAGGGAGTTCATCGATATGTGGGATTGGCGCGAACACATGAGCCCAGCGGTCCAACACCACACTACTTGACTGTCGTGGTTCCTCCTGAGCTGCCATGATTTTGATCTGTTCACGATACCACCGCAACCATCTGTCCGCAAGGGACAGCCATTCGGTCCTTGTTACTTGGTGAAGTCAAACCGGGTATCACAGTTCGCAGCTTGTGGTTGATAACGATATTGTTTGCTATCAAAAAAGGTGATCCTAAGAATTTCATGCGCACACAATCCTGGTGCAATCACTGCCTGTACAACCTTGGTCTCGAATCTATGGTTTGGGCGTAATATCTTTCATATCTTTCGTCAGCATCATGTTCTCATTGCTGGTCGTAAACTATGGGCATTTCACACACTTGACAGTTCGGGATTAGGCCAAGGTCTACTAAAATAATAAATCGATCAAATCTTATATTGTTACAAAAAAGAAGTCAAATATTCCAAAATTACAAATTCCGGGATGGTCAAACTGGCACGGCTAGAATATGGTGCATCGTTGAGCCTGGAGGAGCCCATATGCGAGTTATCTTCCAACCAGCTTGCTTGGTGACATCGTTCCATTTTCTTATCGTACGTTCTTCGCCATTGAATAAACCAAGCATCCTATGCACAGTCAACAAACACGTCAAGGTCGTTATAACAGAAGCTACTCACACCACGTCCAGCAAATATACCATACTAGATGCTCGTCCTAAACTTGGAAGCAGTCCTTCAGGAATAGGAGGATCGACTGGCAATTCAATTCCACTCCTTGCGACGGAAGAATCCTTGCACGAGTGTTTGACTACTTGATCTACCAGAAGAAGCCTCGTTTTCCCTAGTATCGCAGCATCCCGAAGATGACGAAGGATCTGGACCGCATACGGATCTCCCCAGTCGTGAATAATCGTTCGGAGGAAAAAGAGGTCTGCGTCTTTTACAGGCTGTGGGGTCAAGAAGTTGTGCACTGATTCCGATAAGTACATTGATCCTAACAAATAGACGAGACTCCTACCTTGTAAAACGGCTCGCCCAGAATCAATATACCCAGGAAGCTTCATGTCCCAAATCTTATAAATATCATGTCAGTGAGCGTACAACTCAATTTCTGAAATGGACTCACTGGTTTGGCATGGTCGACTACGTGGGGACCGTCTTGGATTACGAAGTTGAGTTTAGGATGCTTCGTGGCGACCATCATACACACTGAGCCAACGCCACCTCCGACGTCAACTACCTTTGCTTCATCCCGTAGGCTATCCCATGGAAATCCTATTTCAAACATAGGATCAACGCATCGTTCATGATTATATACTATTGTCACCTTTAAGAAGACTCTGCTCATCATCCATCTTACCAGATTGGTCCATGGCCATGATGAATTTGGTGTTGTTTTTCCCATTACCGGGTCTTTTCAACCAGGTCCAAAAATCATCAGTAGTGTTGTACGCCCTATTAAAAGCTGTCTCCGTATTATTAACGGAGTTTCTTGTCGTAGGATCAATGACTGCATCAATCACATAAGGGGAATTCTTGAAAAGTAGGCCTGACCTAGATAAAAACATTGAAGTACAAAATAAAAGGGCGTGACGGAATGGCTCACAAAATTTCAACAAAGGCAGCAACTCCAGCAGCCCCAGCATATTTTTCTTCACTTGGTCTAGCAATGATAATTTAATTCAGCGGTTTTTTAAAAAACAAAGACCTTCGTAGAATTACTTGGTGAATAGCTCTGAGGTGGATTTCTTCGTGTCAAGAGCAGAAGATGTGCGGTTGTTACTATACACATCAGGTTCTACTTCGGTGAAGATATGATTATTAGTAAGTAGCCTTAACATGCGAGCTGGTTTTAAGCAGGTTAGATATTAAGATCGAAGCAACGTGAGCGAGTGTGCGCACAAAGCTTGTCCGCATTCACTCCATTCTTCTTGGAAATGTCATTGACATGGAGGCCCTACAGAAGATAATATGTATTCAGCAGTGACATGCGCTTTTAAGTTGAAAATCAGGCATCACCTGAGGACCAGCTTCACGCAGAATTTCTGCAACATTAGTAGCTGCAACGACGTTAAGGGAAGTTGATTTGCAGTGCTAGAGTGATAATCAAGACAGCCGTTCGTGGTTAGTAGTCAGATGTATATGGAATAGACACACCGCAAGAGAGGTTTCAAGCAAGACCGTCGCGGGTGATCTAAGAGAAACGGAAAGCTGCTCAGCAGCGCAGACAATCACTCCAACGTTTGCTGCGACATCGGGCTCAAAGAGGATGGCATTCGATGGATGCTTATCGTCGAATGGATCGTGCAGCGAAGGGAAGTCTAGTCCCGCTTCCTCGAATCTGTCATCGATAGCAGTGACAGCGGAGGAGATGATGTCTACGAGAAGACGGAGCATGGACTTTGGTTTGGTAGCCATTTCAAAGTCGTTACCCTGGAACTTGAATGGACTTCTATTCTTATTTTATATGAGAGCATTGAGGACAGAGTTGACATCGCTAAGGTACCCGTATTCCAAAAGTCCCTGGAAATTGAATAGTCGTCCACAATGAGTAACTGTTCATGATAGTGAACATTGCCACTCTACCCCAACATGACCAGAAACTTACTCACATGACTGAATCTTGTAATCAAGAAGATAAATCCACAACGTTGCAGTGTTCCTAGGTCTTTATTGAGTGAATAGATTTTGTATTTCCCGGGTAGTTTGATTATCTGCCATCAGCCTGAGGGTGGAACATGATCCGGGAAGCGATTAGTGTAATCGTCTTCCCTCACGAGGACTCGAACTAATAACCACAAGTTCAAAACTGGGTTGCCTCGAGTCCCGTTGCACAGCGATTGAGGAAAGCTGATGCAGACAGGAATTCAAGATTTAGTAATATTGAGCGAACATTCCTCTCGTGGCCAGTTTACCACATCGCCGCCTCCTTCGGGGAATATCCTTTGGAACACCTGGTCCGTAATTCTTGATGAGGCTCAGAAGTGAACGCACCTTCAAGCTGCTCGACGAGCATTCAGACCTCCGAAGTGTTGTCGTTGCATAATCAGTAAATTTGAATCGGACCTTCATGTAATTGTCAAGGTTGTTTATGCACCACAAATTCACACGCTCACATACATTTCGTAGGTATCTGTTACTTGTTCGTTGAAGCTCGCAAAGACGGCCAGTCTGTTCAGGCGGTACTGGACATAAAAGTATTCGGTGACCATCATATCGCGATCCAATTGGGTGACACCTTCACACAGTGTTAATTCTCCTTCTCGGCAGTTTCAGCAATTGGGCTGACGACAGCCCGTCTGCGCTTCTGCCAATGCATTTAAATGCTCCTGGACGTCGCGAGGTGCCATTGTTAGTGTAACCCTCTTTTTCGACAAGGCCATGAACTCTGCTACTCAAGCCTCTACCAAGCCTTTATTTGTAACGCGGCTCCTTCTGCGGTACCAGCGTGCAATAGTCTTCACATCACTCGCGAGTGTCATCTTCTCATGGCTTGTTGGAAATTATAGAGCATTTCACGCACTTGGCGGTTCGGGATTAGGCCAGGGAATACTCGGGTGGCTCATTGCTCTTTCGCTCAAGCCATTTGGCAGAGAGACTACCAGTACGAGGGTGTACGAACAAGATCTTAACAAGGACAGTTGGTTAAGAGAACCTGCATCAATTCCCGAACGTCGTGGTACTAGACCCTTGACTGGTTGGCATTTTTTGCCTCATCGGCAGATAAATGAGATACCTACCACCGAAATCGCTCAAGTGAGTGTTGTGCCATGTATGATTTCTGTAGTTCGCATTCATGTTGACCCTGTCTCTTCAACGTTTTAAGCGGCTCGATGCTATATTCCGCAAACTCGCTAATGACAATGTCAGCCGTGTAAGCGTCGTCAAGTCCCCGCACGAAAAGATCATCGATGCAATAGTTATCAACAATTTCATCCCTTCTCCGCACAAACAAGCAGACCACGCTCTGCGAGAAATTACGCACGTCCACCGCGTGGATCACTCCATACATGTGGTTTTAGCCCCTCAAGATTGTAAACTTGGCAAGTAACACTCATACACGCTTCATCCTCATTTTCATGTCTGACGGCTATGATTTGTTGCCATTAGTTATTGAGCGTGGTTGGGCTGAAAGACACCCTCTTAGTGGTGTCAGTAATGCCATCCCGCTGCCCAAAGAGTATTTGCTTGTGTATGCGCCGAGGGATGATGAAGAGCTCGACATAGTTGAACGCATCATGACCGCAAGCATCGGTTATATGACAAACAGCAAGAAGGTAAATTAGCACATGCAGGCAGGTTCACGTCAGAAGGACATTTAATCTAGCGAACCGGCATATGTTAAAGCACTATTTCCTCGGTACATATTCCCCTAGTATATATTTGATCTCCACTAATAGTATTCTACGACAAATTCACATATAGGTTTGTAAGCAATCTGAAATTTCTGCTCCATCTTATCTTACGCGTGGTGAAGTTCCGTACACGCTGTATTTGATTATGCCTTCAACGAAGATACGGAAGCCGCATTAGTATCCAGTAACGAGGTATATCCATACCCCGAAAAATACATTGACTATGAAACCGACAACAAGACCCATCTGCATCCGTTTCCTAGTATCACGAGAATGAACAAACCCTGCTCGACAAAAAAAAAGAATCTGTCACTCACGAAAATACGACACTTCCCAAGTTTTCATACTCTGTCCCATCATCCCAGAATACCGGAGGTTGTGACTCACGAAAGAAAAAGAACGGCATCAAGGGGAAGAATAAGCCAACAATAATGCCCTGGAGTAGTGCAGAAGATGAAGCGGGGGATGGCGATTGAGATAATGAGGCCGTTCCCGCGTTATCTAGTGAGTCTATCCACTGTTCTTCTAGTGCTCTAGCATGCTCGTCGACTGAATTCGTAAGATGGGGGGAAGTCTTAGAGAGATGATGGGCAACTCACAATCTTCTTCACTCGCAAAGTCTCGGTCTAGATAATCGCCTGATGATTGAGAATGAAACTGCCTCCGGATGTTCGCTATATCCTCCTCAGTGAAGCCAGCACTAGCTAACCGATCAAAACCTCTCAGTGGTTGGATCTGTGTCGTCTATGAATGCGTGCAATTCAGTCGTTACAGAGAAGCACCCCAAGTAAAAAAAGGTACGCTCACCTGCTCCGTATTCTCCTGCCCATCTTCTTGTGTGATCTCAGGCCCTACGGAACAGTGTAACCAAGTTGCAGCAGCTATGGTTGCCGTAGCGCGTTGTTCATCAAGGAATTCCACATTCTGTTCGATGGCTTTACGCTGCTTTTCCTCCAGAGAAGATAGCCACGAGTATATGAACGTCCCGTCTGTTAATAACCGCCCAGAGTGAATAAGTCGTAGTCGACGATTGTGCAGTTCTGGCTTCGCAGCTTTGATCTATTAGACGTATAGTATAAGCCCCGAGAGTCATGTTTAGGTCGAGGTTCTACAGTGCATACTTTTGTCTTCACGTCACGTACTGCATCTTGTGGGCCAACTTGGAGGACTAGATCAGGTATACCCTCCGTGAATCGGATGGTCAGGTCTCGCATCGCTTCTGCCTCAACTTCTGCTTCATTGATGTCGACAGCACGTTGTTTCCCTTTCGCTTTCTCGCTGAGAGGTGTCATTGTACAATGTCATGAAAGTACGAGTGGTAAGATGAAACGAGACTACAATTTCGTGTCACGTGATACTACGATCTAGTCCTTGCGTTCATCCTCTTGCTCTTACCGGGTCGAGGCGCTTTTGCTTTTGCTCCTTTCCCAAATGTCTTCTTCCCACCAAATCTAGTCGAGCCGAAGTCATCTGTAGAAGACCGCGTGTTCTGTTTTGATCTCTTCCCACCACCGCCAAACCCAAACTTGGTATCTCTTGCTTTTCTCGACATGTTCTTCGAAGAGCCACCTCCAGGCCCTTTGGCGCGTTTAGGAGGTCGATCTGAAATGGCATCTTCCACGGCGATGTCGAAGCCTTCATCATCGGCCTTAGCATTGTCCAGTGCGCCTTTTCTTTCTGAATAAACGTTTTAAGGACCGATGGAATTCAGGAAGGTTATAATCACTCACTCCGCTTGAGGCCTTTCAATCGATCTTCCATATCTTTCTTCGATTTTTCTCGTTCTTTGAGCTTTTCGATCTGTACTTGCTTCCCGTACTTTTTGCCCTCACGTTCCTTCCGCTTGTCTTCGCTCTTCTTTATTGCTGAGCTTTCGTCCAATAAACGTTGTCGAATGCGTTCCATATGTGAATCTGACTTGACCATTTCTGCAAAATAGTCTGAGGGCCGAGTGAAAGGGAAGTTGTGTTTTGACGCAAGAGCTCGTGCGGTGGTTGCTCCATGCAGAGCTTGCTTGTAGCTGTATTCGAACGAAAGACATTACATTACATATCGTGACAAGACGAATGAAATTGTGAAACTCACAAAGCAAGTTCGCGGTTCAGGTCGTCGTCAACATCAACTGATATCGCTTCTGGGTACGTGACAGTGAGCGTCTCTGTCCATGGAAGCGATGAATCGAGCTTTATTGTATCCCTTATTCGTTCGAGAGCAACCTACGTATAACGAGATTCAATCGAGGTTGCCTCAGGAAGAGAATGACAACACTCACTTCGTTGTCAATTTGAACCTTTTGCCGAGGAACAGTGTCCTCGTCAAGGACAGTATCTAGCTCATCTAGAGCAACCTCATCGTCTGCGTCATGTTGAGAAGAACCTACTACCATTTCCTCTTCAGCTTCTTGCTCACTTTCACTACCATCTTCTACATCGCCTGTGCCTTCCTCCCCTTCCTCTGAACCACTGCCCTCCTCCTCCACACCATCACCAGCCAATGCCTGTAACTGAGCCTGGTCAAATTCATCTAGACCGTCGTTGCCTAGGGCTTTAAGTAGGTTTTCCAATCCAGTTTCATCGACGCCATCGTTTTCACTGTCGTCTTCACTGCTATTACCGTCGCTCTCGACATCGGAAACAAAATCCGCAGTTGTTTTGTTTTGTACCTTTTCCGAATTCCGCGTGTACTTGGAAGGTTTCCCAAGTTTTTTCGAGATAGATTTAGCCATGAAGTTATCAGAAGAAAATTCGTAGCACGTGGCTTAAAGGTCACATATCCAGAAGTCTGCCTTGAATTGGCAGTCGTCATATTTCCTAGTCGTCCTCTAATACGCGGCATGAGCAAACCCAAGCCGAAAGGACCATCCGCCCAACCAACCGGGGTCTACAAACCAGACGTGATTCGTGTAAGATCCCTTGACTGATCTCATCTACGTCTCTTTTCCAACTGAACGTTCAACAGGATGTCGCGGAATCCCTCAACATCACAAACCTACCGGACGCAGTAGCATCGGCCCTGGCAAGCGACGCTGAATACAGGATCCATCAGGTTATCGAGGTCAGTATTGGATACTCCGGTGTGTATCCCTTGGGATCTTTATCCCTGTCGATAGGAAGCGGCTCGGTTCATGCGCCACGCTCGGCGCACGACAATGACCACTGACGATATCGACCAAGCATTCCGCGTACTGAACATCGAACCACTATATGGACATTCTCCACATAATCCGCCTACGTTTCGACGCGCCATCCCTTACCCCTCGTCCTCGTCTACCGGGACACTATATTTTGTAGAGGATGAAGAAATCGATTTTGACCGCGTCCTAAAAGAAGAAAAGATTACTCTGCCGAAGCCGGTCTCCTGGACAGCACATTGGTTGGCCGTGGAAGGCGTGCAGCCACTCATTCCTGAGAATCCTCCTGCTATTCCGAAAGAGACGGAGGACACTTCTACGCTGAAACTTGTCGCTGGCCAACCTCCTAGTGTTGCGATTACGTCTAATGCTACGAAGAAACAGCAGCAAAATCAACAGCTTGTGAAACAAGTCCTATCGAGGGAGCTACAGCTATATTACGCCCGGCTTACTTCTTCATTATTACCGCCATCTACAGACGACCAGTCAAAGCGCAACGCGGCATTGTCGAGTCTACGCCATGATGCTGGGTTACAGGCGCTGTTACCTTACCTTGTTCACTGGGTTGGAGAAGGTGTCGTAAGCACCCTCAAGACTGGATCTCAAACAGACAGCGATGGTCGCGTACTGGATGTCCTTTTAAATGTCACCAGCGCTTTACTCGATAATACAACCCTCTTCCTTGAACCATATGTGAGATTCTCACTTTTTGTTTCACAACTACCCCTGTCACTGTCGTATTTGTAATTTACAGCTGCACCAGATGCTCCCACCAGTACTTTCTACCCTCCTACATTCCTCTCTCCCTCCGTCATCTTCAACTCATCTGCGTACCTCTGCTGCTCAGACGTTGTCTCATATATTGACGCAGTATTCAACAACCTACCCTTCACTGTCTCCCAGAATTATGAAGACTCTGCTGTTAGCTCTAGTTTCTAATGGAAAAAGTTGCGGTACAAGGGAGGGTGCCGTTAGAGGTCTTGTAGGCGTCGGTAAAGAAGCTATCAGAAAGGGTCTAATTGAAGGACACGGCGCGAAAGTCGTTGCGAGTGAATGCATAACGAGGGAGTACGCTTCATTAATTGAGACTGTTCTGGTACGTCATCGCGTTTGTGTGCCTTCAATACTGACGAAGCTTATCATGAGCTCAGGACGCTTTTGCTACGTTGTATCCACGATCTACGTATCCTGTGCCATTGAACCCACAAGAGAGCGGAGATGTTCAGGTCATTGACAAGCTAAAAGAAAGTGTAGGAAATTTATTCACGGAGAGATTGATGGGTGATTCTGCGTGGGCGCGGGGTGTGTTAGGCGTCACAGGTGATGGATGAAGATTTTGATAATCTGTACTCAGAGCCACCTGCCTTATACGCCTTGCAAAGCACTCAGTCTCATTATTGTCTGGTGCGAGACGACGAACGCGACAAAAGGTCAACTGTTTGAGTGGGTGTTCTGAAGAGGGTGAGGCCGTGGGAACTTCTGAGTCATAGGATATAATGGTTTGCGATCGAGTTTGATGCCACGCGTTACTTTATTACTACTACTTACTGGGTCTGGGC
>QGOD01000614.1:0-18298 GCA_003313065.1 Sarcodon sp. MG97 | reverse complement strand
ACATTGAATTTAACTATGATGTACCTTGTTTTAGGTAAGATCAGCTCTCATAAGAACTGGGCCCTGGCTAGACCCTGCCCACCCACCGGCTCACTCCCACCCTCACACTCTGGCACGCACGCACGCATATAGACACTGTCTGAGCACGGATATGCTAATTTGATGATGCATGTCGGTGATGCGGTCCCTGGACAGAGATCTACTAGTGGCGAACCGATGACGCCCAACATTGACTAGGTTCGATACGGGTCCTGGTGTGGAGTAAGTAGCGAGTGCGAGCAGTTCCCCTTGGACTTCGCGAAGACCAGTATGCTCCACAGCTGGAGCGCTTCTCGATCGATCAATCCCAGGCAGTGCAATAAATCGACAAGTGAACATCAGCTGAACGTAAAACATAACATTTTTTATCTATTTATTTTTATTTATTTATTTATTTATTTTGGTCCTTGCGGAGATCAAAATGTGCGTGCCTGAGAGAGATAGTCCAACTTAAACATGTAACATCACTTTTGATTGGGCCCTTTTTGTTTTCATCTTCCGGCGCGCGTGGATAGTGTAAGTGTACATACATGACTACAGACGGCGATGACAGTCGGTCCCGAATCCCTGCACAGAACATTCCTCGCTGTGTCGGTGATCATCGATCATGGGAGAAAATACAAAGTCGGGACAAGTCTCAGGAACAGAAATCACTCTGCCTATTATCTAACCTGTACAGGTTTTTTCGTAGGTATGTCGTGATGCTGAGAAAACCTTTGGTAAGTACTATGTATTGTATTCTAGAGGGGGGGAGGGAAGGACAAACTGGGACAAAGCAATACAGGCCAAATCCATTTCATTCCTGTGGCCGAGTCTTTGTTACTTACATGTACTTGATATCAGATCCAGGGACTCTTACATCGACCCTCCCTGTTGCGCCGGTTCCGAGTTGGTACAACCTTTGTCTATTTGCTCGCAGGTAAGCTTAACACCTCCAGTGGGACGAAAAGGTTACATGGGGATTCTCACATCCGCGCCGTCTTCCGATGAACTGGTTTCCAACGAAACCCGTTCATTAAGATTCGTATGTGTGTTCTACTTGTTGCAACATGTGGTTGGTGGCAATGACACACGCCGTTTCATTGATAAACACTCGGAAAGAAAAAAAAAATTTACAGTGTTCGAGTGCGACATCGGATCCCCGCAACTCTTCATCTATAACAAGCATGCCAATCACCTTTCGATACAAGGCGCGCTCGGAAAGCCGATATATGAGGTCATTTATCACGGAGATGTTGTTTCAAGGATGCAAAAAAAGATATTACCACGTCAAATACACGACACAGTACATCTAATAACCACTGCACACACACTATGGCACACCGGGTTGTTCCTTCATTCAGTCCACCAACACCAACACCACCACTACAGACATAATATATATATAAAAATAGCCACCCGATTCACATGCAAAGCAGAATCCGCGGTTCAGGACGCAGCCACCCCCGAACCATTGAATGGTACATATACTAGGAGATACCATTCACCAGTCGTGATCCTGACATAGCCATTCACTCGATTCGTATTTGGGTTATGTAGTATCTATCACACCGATCTATGCGCAGTAGTCTTATATACGTATATATATATACAACGGGTTAGTGTGGTGGGTCGTGGTGCATTATACAGGTTCTGGAGGCGCCCAGGGGGAAGTAGTATAGACCCGGAGCAAATAGTCTGCTGACCACCACCTCCATTTCGCACGTGCTAGCAGAGAGGGGCCTCGAAAAGACCCTCGACGTGGAAGGGAAGTCAATACAAACCGAGGCCGAACCTGGGAAGGCATCGTACCATTCGACTCAGATGAGATGATAGCCGCTCTAGTCAAGTAAATTGACTGTAGTCCAGTACGGATCATCATCCTCCTTTGGAATTTCAATAGCATTTGATTAAGGAACATTATATGCGTATCAGAGGCTCTAATGGGGACCATCAGATTGATACTGGATGAAGGTATCTGATACGAATCATCTTACATATGTTACTTCAACGTACGCCGATAGAAATCCTCAACATATGATATCAGAGTGTACTACAGACTCACGAGGCCCGCTAGTAGTACTATATAAGACGATCGTCTACTACATACGCTCGAGCGTCCAAACGATCCTTCCAAATGGACTACAAACGCAACACGGGAGGACCATGTACACCACGGGCGCTGCAGGATGAACGAGTACCAACCTGATGGAATCGAGTGTCCCAATACCATAAAAGAACCACCGTGCCGGCCTTCAGCACAATTTCGCTCCTGAACATTCTTCCATTTAAACGCATAATCACCTCTGACGCTAAACGTCCCGAGTTTTCTCCTTTCTATTCATGATTTCGGACGTTCCAGGCTTTGTTGTATGGCTGCACACAAGTCGTCCACGACATGTACGTATTTTCCATCTCGGAACGACCAGGATTTCCAATTCTGGGAACCAAAAGACCAGGCTCTAGACCAGGAAGCACATGAGAAGTGATGGGGAAACTGAGGAAGATAAGATTTGCCGTTGAGTGGCCGAATTCATTTCATAGCCGATGAAGAAGGAAAAGAGTATTGAAGGCATGCAGGGTTGGACCGTATCATGAGATGTGCCCGTCGCCTCCAACGATGATCAATTCGGACCGGAATCCGTACCTATGAAGGATGCTGAAACACAAGGATCATGTGATGATAACACACAACAGAATGACCTAGATGGGTATGATTGACACAATTATTTGCTTATTGCAGTGCCTGTGGACGTTTTGTGTGGGAATATGCACCCAAGGACTTGTACACAGCTCCTCCTATGTGATCCAACTCACATAAGCTCTGAGTCGTTGTCAGTCACCATAAAATAAGGGTGAACACGAACTTTCAATTGGTTGGATCTACGCCAAGACCCTGTCGATCTGCGGCTCAGTCTAGCAAGAATAACAGGGTAACAGACATACAATGAACCATCTGACAAGTCAATCAAGTGGCCAAACGTTTGAAGACTTCCAAATATGCCGATGAAACGTGTGAGGGTCATGGGGAAACTTGGTTGGATTTGTAGTAGATTAGGTGGTAAGTGAGTATGTCGGTGAATATGCCGAGAGACGTTGATGTGACCAGGAAACATTCAACATCGAGAGTAAAAACTTTACAATTACTGCGGGCTGTAACACTGCTGAGATGAAATTGTAAGCGCCTATGATAAATTAAACTGGCTAAGATGCAGAGGGTTCGGACGTGATAAAACGATACAAAGCAGGCAGGTATCATAGCAGAAGGTTGCACGAGTGACTGAATTCAAACTGACCGTGGCAAGACATAACTCCAAAAGGCAATTCTGTTGGAATCTCCATGCTCCGTAGGGAGAGTTGAAGGCAGATAGAAGAAGGCTATGTATAATTGGCGCGCGCGTTAAGGGCCGTCAGTCTCCGAAATTGAAACAATGGGAAGAAGTTTACCATGTAATCACAGATGGTCATGCGCGATCTCCAGCAAACAGAAAGGAGACGCTGTGTAATGACCGTTAAGCGTTGTTGAGCTCCGTGAATGACGCAGTTTCAGGATGATGGGAGGCCAGTAATTGGGAGGAGTGGCGTATTAGCATTTTGTTTGATATCAGCAACAGCCTCACTGAACGGTGGTGCTTCAAGAAGTTGCTAGCTCTGAGTGGACATGGAACAAATAGAGTGCAAGTAGCCAAATTAAACGAGGGTTTGTAATGGTCGAGTCGCAGGTGCAGAGACGATCCAAGGATGATAGTGATTTGGACAGGAACGGCACAATAAGGCTCGAAGAGGATGGGCGTTGCAGGCCTAGTAGCAGAATGTGGGGGCTAAACTTGAACAGAAGATGCCCACGCCAGTAAAGCACGGGGACACCTCGTTGCCTGGAATGTACAAACAACGACTGATGCCTTATGTTTCTCGAATGCACGCACAATATGAGAGATGCTTTTTTGGATTCAGCAAAGGTAACTCCCAAGTTGCAAATGGCAGCGACCTGGAGGATGGAGCCTTGACTACTCGGAGTCGGATTTGTAGGGATTGTTGTGGACTATTTGGTTACGCTCATGGGAAAGATCCGGAAAGGTTAGCCGAGCGTTTTTGAAAATGATCATCCAAAGTAACCAAATCCACTGCCTCTCTTCTTCGCGCCCACGGCTGGTACTTTCGCCATCTGTACAATGACAAGCTGCGACGATCAGCAAGCTTGCGGGACCCTCACAATCAAAGTGTATACCTTGTACTGCATGCAGGTATCACAAGACGATGTCGCTGATCCGGTCCGCTCCTACTAGTGAAATTAGATTGAAACACTGCTCTTTTTCCCAGAATACTTTTACATTCATTCGATGCCGATACAGTATAAGGCACAGGATACAGTCCTTCATTTTACCCCTCCGGCATCAATCCATCAACAAGCGGACTTAGAGGGGCTACGTCTCTGAAATAGTTCAATTGGCATCGGCTCCAATATCCTGTCAAGGTTCTTCCTTTATGGGGCTCAGCTGTTTGTTTTCTGGAGGTGGACTTATGGTGGCAGGTGGTTGACGCTCATACATCTTTGGTTCTAAACGACATGCGTATGTTTTCATCACGAATCAGTCGAGCCAATTTCAAGCATATGTGATAAATGCCACCATCTCTGGAACAGACACGAACAGTAATCTCTGGCGCGCCATTGGCGGAGCTCTTATCTGACCGTCGTGATATCCAATACATCGTGCCTAGTTTCAATTCACGTACATTACCTGTCCACGCCTTCGTGCTAGAGGACAGCAAAACATTTTCTGATGTACAAATCTCAGTCCAAGAATCCGGTGTACCGTGTCTGTTTTTGTTTCTTAGAGTCCTCTGCCAACATCGGCAATCTTATGCTGTAACCCAAGTTTTTCCCATGTCGTTGTTCATATCTATAAACAATCCCGATATCGAGTTTCATCTCTTGATTAACGGCAACTCGTCAGATTTCTTATCAGTCGTATATAGACAGCATCATGTCAAACCTTGCGTGAAGTTGTAAACTGAGAGTAAACGATTGGGCCAAACTGGTTTTATACTAGGCTGCCGGTTATCCCCCCCGGCGGTTGATTCTGAGGGCGATCTTGTGACTTTCGAATGCTCTCCCCCGAGGCTGCGCACAAGGACAGACACAGCTTTCAGCAGGTTGACACCAGTTCTTTCCGCCACTGCTTTTCGGAGCCGTTGAACGCCTGTGTTGAATAATCAATCTTCGCGGTTGATTAACTTGTCTATTCAGTTTCACTCCCCGTATCTTATTGACGGGGGAACGTGTTCGTCATGGATGAGGGAACCCGGTCATATGAGTTTTCGAAGACGATCATAAGTGTAGCGAAGAGTCTCTATAACAAACGGGTCGCCCAGGACCAGGTTCGTCTGCCATTGCAGCGTGTTCATCTCCTCATCTTATTATTTTCTATACGCAAGGGAGGTCTTCTGACGGGAAAGGACCCATCTGCTTTCGATACCAGCGATCCATTACGATTATGGATCATTCAAGTTGGTGAGCAGCCTTTTTGTCACCTTTGCATAGATCTTGACTTGCTGATTGTCGCCATCATTATCAGGGATCATCGTCATGATGACCCAATTGCTTTCTCTTGGTTTACGGAAAATGCGGCAGCCCAAAGTTATTGCCGAAGTCCTGGGAGGTATTCTTCTCGGTCCCACCGCGTTTGGTCGCATTCCAGGATTCACCGAACACGTGTTCCCTTCGCAATCACGTCCCTATCTTTCTCTAGTGGCTGACATTGGTCTTTGCTTGTTTCTTTTCCTGGTCGGCCTTGAAATTGAAGGAGGGGTTCTCAAACGCAATGCTCGATTATCCGCTACTGTCGCTACTGCTGGAATGGCCATCCCATTCGGACTAGGGGCTGCTCTCTCCGTTCCATTATACCATAGATTTGTCGACAAGTCTGTACAGTTTACCCACTTTATGCTCTTCACTGGTGTTGCATATTCAATAACCGCTTTGTGAGTCTATTTTATGTTATAACCCATGTATTGAACTTGATTCCTGTTCTCCTGAGTTTAGTCCGGTTTTGTGCAGAATCTTAACAGAGCTGAAGCTCCTAGACACTACCGTCGGAATCGTCGTTCTTTCTGCTGGCGTCGCAAACGACGTTATTGGCTGGGTTCTGTTAGCCCTCAGCGTCGCTTTGGTTAATGCAGGGTCTGGGTTAACCGCATTGTGGATTCTTCTGGTTTGTGCTGGATGGGTTCTGATCTTGATGTTTCCGGTCAGAGTTGCCATGTATTGGTTGGCGCGGAAGACAGGTTCCACCGAAAATGGCCCGTCCATGTTCTATATGACAGTCACTATTCTTGTTATGTTTGGTTCGGCCTTTTTTACTGATATCATTGGAGTCAACGCTATCTTTGGTGCGTACACTCACTGACATCACAGGTCATTTAATCTGATGACGGCATCGATCCAAGGTGCATTCTTAGCTGGGTTGATCGTGCCTCGTGAAGGAGGACTCGCTATTTTGCTTACTGAAAAGCTCGAAGACATGGTTACCATCATATTTTTACCCCTTGTGTGTCATGCTCCAGTCTTGTGGCGTACTATTTCATCCTAAATATTTCTGACAAGTACTTTACTCTTTCCGGCTTATCCACAAACCTGGGTCTCTTAAATACTGGTGTAATATGGGGGTTCACTATTGCTATATGTGCCCTCGCCTACACAGGGAAGTTCGGTGGATGTACGCTTGCTGCAAGATATGCGGGATTCACGTGGAGAGAGTCCGCTACGGTGGGGACTTTGATGAGTTGCAAGGGGTAAGATCCTGTATGTCTGTCTTGACAAAGTTGCTGACCGCCGGGTGTATATTACAGGTTGATTGAACTCATTGTACTCAACGTCGGCCTTTCTGCTGGGATTCTGGACCAGAGAGTGTTCTCTATGTTTGTTTTGGAAGCACTGTTGCTCACCTGTATGACCACGCCAGTCGTCTCGGTATTGTATCCACCTCGGTATCGAGTTCGAGTTTCGGGTACTGGTTCAAACTTCAATAACGTGCATGGTGTTGAAGAAGATAGAGCTGAGAGCGAGAAGGTTTCTTCAAAGTCTTCCAGAGAAGACAAAGAAATGGATGGGTTCAGGCGGAAAACTCAGTTCACTATCGTCCTGGATAAGATCGAACATCTTCCGGGCATGATGTCTCTGACTCAATTGATCCAACCTCCGTCTCCTCCATACCCCGAGCATGTTAAATCTCAGGGTAGTGATATCCAGACGACTAGCCTTTCTATGTCTACGCCAGACGTGACAATAGACGCTCTGAGACTTATTGAGCTTTCGGACCGCACATCTGCTGTGATGAAATCCTCCATGGCTGATTCCCTCATCCACACAGATCCTATTCTTGGAATCTTCAGGACTTTTGGCGAACTGAACGGAATGTCTATTAGGTCTTCGTTGGCAATCGTAACCTTTGAGGATCTACCCTCGTGTGTCGCCGATCATGCCAAGAGCAAGAAGTCTCAGCTCATCCTTGTCCCTTGGCTACCCCCTTACCACTCCGAGAGTAATTCCGGTAGTGCTGGTGATGCCAGTAGGGCAGTAACTCCTCGTGCTGCAGCCAATACGACGAATCCTTTCGACATGCTATTCAAAGCTGCTGCTGGTGGCGCTAGCCAATCGGCTTCTGCTGTCCATTCACAATTCGTGCGTGGCGTGTTTGCACAGAGTTCGTCGGCTGATGTCGCCCTTTATGTTGATCGAGCCGGGCATGGACCAAGTGAGATCAGACAGGCTTTTAGGACGACGCAGCATCTCTTTTTACCTTTCTTTGGTGGACCTGATGACCGCCTGGCATTGAACTTTGTAGTTCAGTTGTGTTCAAATCCAAGAATTACCGCGACGGTTGTCAAGTTGACCAAGAGGGAGCCGACTGTGGCCCCAGACGATACGGATGAAGGACTCCAGAAGCCACCAGTGGCGTTTCTTGGAGGAGATCACAATCACACGTCTCATGGGCTCACTATCAGCTCTGGGACTGGATTGCAAGATACAGTTTATGCGTATCCAAATACCCAAACTATGCTGCAGAGCGAGACGGCAGACAACGTCTTGTGGGAGACGTACGCATCCAGAAATTGCGATTCCGGTGTCGATTCCAGTTTATTGGACTCTGCGATTTCACGAATCGAGTTTCTACAGATGGCCAGCCCGCAGCCTCTTCACGCAGTCGTACAGAAGGCGTCGGCAAGCTACGAGAGTGCGACGGCGAAGAAGTGCAGGCTGCTGGTCGTTGTTGGCCGGTCGAGGAGATTGGCGGTGGAAAACCACCATGCAGAGTTGAAGGAGTTGATTGAGGAATATGGGAACGTCGATGGGGAGATGAACAAGACTATTGGAGATGTGGCTGCGGCACTGGTTGTTTCGGGTAGGAAGGTCGGGCTTGTCGTCCTTCAAGCCGCGACCGTCGACTTGGATTGACTGGATTGTGATGAGGTGATGCTGTTTGTTTTCCTTTTACGATCTGTTACGACTCTGCGACGTCTTTATCGCCATGTGTTATAAAGCAGGTACTATGTCTGTTAGTAGTACACATACCCCCATATTGACCTCTATAATGCCATATCCCAGTTTGACGAGAATTGTGCAATTGATGGGCAAGGAGTGAACGGGAGTACTGTCAAGTATTGGTGCCAACGAAGCCTTGCCCTCTTCAGTAATAAAGAGCCTGATAGTGGAATTGCGGAAGTTAGATACAGGAATTATATGATATGTTTCGTACAATCATGATAACAACGTTTCATCTGCGAAGAATGCTAAAGAAGTCCCCATGACGAGTGCACGGCACGCTCACTCCTTGCTCTTCTTTTTCTCTTTCTTCTTTTTTGGTGTTGATTCCTGTATAGAAACGCGTCAGCACGAGGGTACGAGAAGAAATGGATAATGGTGTACCACACCTCTTCAGCTGCCTTCTCCTGCTCCTTCCGTTCTCTCTTCTTCTCTTTCTTCAGTGCTTTCTTTTCTTCCTTTGATAATTTAATCTTCTTTGTAGGCGTCTTTTCACGCTCCTCTTCCTCCGGTTCGTCAACATCCATATCATCACTCTTCCTCTTCTTGCTCTTTTTCTTTTTCTTCGGCGGTGGTGACGATGCGTCGATCAATGGTAAACTTGAAAGCCCGGACACATCGACGTTCATCTCGTCGTCCGAATCATCGTCGTCTTCTAGGGCTAGCGCATCCAAGACTTTGCGAATGGCTTCCGCGTTCTTGGATGGTGGTTCTCCCGTTTCGAAGAATTTTAGTCGTTCCTCAACCTGATCTCGTAGTGCCTCTCCGAACTTTGCTGATGGTCGATCTATGCCGAGTCAAAATCAATGTATCTGTAGACAAAGGAGGGGTCGACGAACCAGAGAAGCAATCGATTCGGGAGGCAATTGAACATTTGTTTGCGAGGAACCTGGAAATACGACCTTTATGCTTTGGGCCGGCTCGGCCAATGAAGGATGAATGGTACAAAAGGCCGTACTATACAGGACGTCAACTCGTGTACAACAAACAATGGAGAGCCAGTACTTACTTTCGGCGTATTACCCTTAGTTTTAAGAGCACGGAATAGTGCCTTTTCAGCACCTAAAATTTGAACCGTACTAGCGGGGTATTTGCTGAGATTCGTCAAGCTGCCAGCATGACTGATCAACCTGGCGCCTATGCGTTCTCCCAAAAGGGCAGTGAGACTTGGGGCAACGAGGTTCATCTTTTCTGCAAGGTATGTCGCCATGGATTTACGGTAGTCGGCTATAGACACCACTCGTGTTGCGAATGCGGAGATGTTGAGCATGTCGATGTCAGATAAATTAGCCCCCATGGATCCTCTGGCTGCGTCCAAAATATTTTGAGCCCTTGTCATGTCATCGTCGATAATCACCGCCAAATCTGAAAGCTTCTCTTCATCCAAAGTTTCCTTGTTCCCTATAAATTGGACGGCCTGCGCGTACTGATAGTTGTCGGGAACTATCTTGACGAGTTCAGGGAAATGATAGCCGTACCATTCTCTCACACGCATGGCGAAGAGATTGACATCCTTGTCAAGCTGGTCGAGTAACGAGATTGCTTGGATGATCATATTGTCGACCCGGTTGACATTGAATTTTAATTTAGCACGGGAATAGGAGTGTCCAAGACCTAGTTGAGCCTTCATCAGGTCGTCGGCTTGTAGACCCTTGAGGAGCTTAGGTGCATGTTGACGAATACCGCGAAGAATCTCGAGGGAGGATTTAGTAGCATCGCATCTGATATTTGTAGTCGTTTTGATTGCACTGCCAAGTATTGGATCCGACACAGCAAGCACGACATCAGAGCCCTTCGACGGTTTGGTAAGATTGAGTTCCAACAGCGATTTTAGGTAGTCATTGAGGACACCTGGATGCAATTTGAATGAGCCAAACAGTCTTTAGAAAGATCAGTTATGAGGTTGAAGGAGCATACGCTCGTGTGCTAGATATCACAGCTGAATGAGGGTTGTTTCTCGTTCCAACATGTATACTTGGATAATGCCCATGTTTATATGATATTTTCCAGCGTAACAGAGTTTCGCCATAACAGAATAAGACACGTACCTTCCGATATATCATTCGCGTTTTCCAGAGCATGAGCAGCATTTTTGAAGGGCGAAAAGCTGATGAGGGAGACCATCTTGCCGAACTTCGCCAGATCATTTATCGAGTCTTGCACTTGCTTGGATTTGAACCCAATGTCCTCTTTAAAATCGACTTTGAATATAGCGTAGCCAGAGGCCGTTTCAAATAGCGCATGGGTGGCCATTTGTTCTGATCTTGAAGTTGTGAGGAAGTATAGTCACCAGAAAATTGCCCGTCACGACGTGACTCTCGTACATCTGTCACGCCGTGTGGTAGCAGTCGTGACATTCAAGGACGCTTGATTTTAGCCTGAACCGCACCATCTTCGATGCGGAAGAATTTGTGCTCAAGAATCATAGTCGAAACGCAACTATCTGCCTTACGTGATGTCGTGATATGCACCCTAACATGATGCGCCTTCAAGCTTCAAGACGCAGCCATTTATTCTTCCACTATTGTGGTATGCTCCACATATTGGGACGGGCCAGATATTTCAAAGATCCGCAGGAGTCTCGCAAGGCTCTCTGCTCCTCGTCCCATTCGCCATCACATCGTTTCACAGGCCCTGCGAAACCCTTCGACCAAGTCTTCTCCCGAAAAATACTCGTTCCTTTCAAATTGCCCTTCACCCAGCTGCATTGCCAATTCCATCCTTTGGCCAAGTAAATGTAGAAGCATCCTGTATTGCAAGTGCTTCACCCATATCACGGCATTAGAAAAGATCTCCGCTCGGTCATGCCGTTGAAAAACGCGCACAACCTGTTGACTTCTTTCCTCAAGACTATGCCTTTTAAACCTTACCACAGGTGACAACAACTAATCTACCTTGATGTGGAAGGAATGCGTCTGGTCAATAGCCCCTGAACTCTACGGTTTCCAAACATGCATGTTATGGTGGTAGTTGCCAGGCCTGATCTTCATCGCCCGTCCTACTGGGTTGAGTTCATTGCTGTGTACTTTTTGCGACATGTCCAGGTCTGTGAAGAAATACACATGAATATACACGTGATCGGATTAATTGATGCATGAAGACGCGGGTGAGTTCCTATCAAATTGTCGGTTATCTGACTGTGTATTCTATTCACAACAT
Organism: Sarcodon sp. MG97; assembly: GCA_003313065.1. NCBI lineage: Eukaryota > Fungi > Basidiomycota > Agaricomycetes > Thelephorales > Thelephoraceae > Sarcodon > Sarcodon sp. MG97. The sequence goes on along the minus strand of QGOD01000614.1, from coordinate 6,579 downwards.
TTTGTGGTTTGCAGCGTTTTCTAACCTAGCGTTTGCGGCACGTCATTGTCTGTACAGGTGCCGTCTGTCGCAGAGCCCCACATATACTGGCAGAAACTAATATCCTTCAAGATGACGCTTCTGACTCGCAAGCTTTAGAAGTCCAACATGGTCGGCCTCGCTTAGCCGAGATGGCGTTACATAGTATTAACCAGTTGGGGCGACTGGGTTTCCTCATTTGCATTTGCTAGACTAGACTTCAACCGATACGATGCCGCCGGTGCGGTAAACTGGTTAAGAGAGGCGACAGATTATATGTTGCTTAAACCCCATGAAAACCAGTCAAGAACCAATCTTTTGCACGCACATTTCTGCATACCTTCGCATTATGAGGGTCACGTGCCCGGACATTCGGTACGGATTAGACAAGATACCGAGATCCTCACGAGGGCTGATTTAAAGAGAGACAAGTGCCTCGTGTTGTCCTTGAGGTGATTGCTATTTCCTAACCGTCGATTCGACGGTCTTTCATCCACGCCACCACCTGCCAGTGGCCGTTTGGCCTCCCTGTCTATATCACTCGCTCGTTAGAGCTTCTGACTGTGGAGGCCTGCTCGTGGCAGGTCCCTCATTGGTACTTTACCCTTCACACTCACTCCACTTCTTCCTGACCTTCGTCCCTATCTAGCTGGCGCAGCCGGTCGACAAGTTTTTACGACAGATTTTTACGAACGAACGATCATGTCCTTGAAAAAAACAAAACCATCCCGCGGCTCTAGTACCCCTCTGGCACCAAGGCTGAATGGTGTACCCCTCCCAGATGTCAAGGGGGAGGACGATGTAATTCTCTTGATGTCAGCTGCTCGGGCCAATATTTCACTTCCAACCATCAAGACGACGAAACTGGACCCCCCTTTACTCAAATCTTGTCTAAAGAAGCGAGATTCATCTTCATCGTCGACATCGTCAAAATCCTCAGCATCGACTCGATCACCCCCACCACGGTATTCGTCCAGGGAAGACGTTGCTATCATGTCAGAAGCTGAGACTTCTCCGACACGTCTAAGGGCTTTCAGAGGTCGAGATCTCAGAACCGGTTCTGGGTCTGCGGGGAGCGATTGTGAGACGATGTCGAAAAAGCCGAGAAGTATTTCAAAGAAGATTGGTGCGTGTTTCACTTGCCTTTTTGTCGTCTTAGTTATCAATGGCCGCACCGCCCTGCTATCTTATCATTCAGCGATAGCTACTGCTCCTGGAGAACCCATAACCCTCCATTGGCAGTTATTGCCATATAATCATCACATCTCCAGAAAATTTCTCCGCTTCGATATCTCTCATCCGCCGAAGAATACCATTCGAGATTTGAACACCGGTCGTCCCTTGTCGGAATCGGACTATCAAAAATTGGCTAGTCAACCTGCTCTTGACGAGATGCTGATCCGTTGCGAGAATGGGGCTAAGATGGAACCTTGGAACATCTATGTCCATCGCAAAGGGGGTATTCGATGTATCGACGTGTTTCAGGCCATCCACGAAAGCTTTTCGTCTGTTTTGGATGAAGACGAGAAGAAAAAGATTTCGAGGATAAGAATTAATGGATGTGAGACGGCGTTCAAGCGAAGGTGCGAGCTGTCACCGAATTTGACGCTATGGGAACAGAGGCAAGGGATGAAAAGAGTGGATTTATTGGAAGGACGAACGATTTTCTTGGGACTAGCATCATCACCGGCTCGAGACTGTTGGTTACTGCAGTTGGGATTTCCCGGTTCTTCTTAACTTCTACCTCCAGAGCTGCAGCACTTCTGCGCGCCTCTGGCCTCCGTTCGCTGTCCCTTTCTGGTACTGCTTTTCTATGATTCCATTTCTGTTCATGCTTTCCGTGCTACATGTATGTTTTTCTTTTTTCCTTGTTTGTAAATCGCTACTTCTTGGTGAGCATTTATCCTGCATTGATATCGACCCATCCATATTTTTTTTTTCAGGGGACTGGATCCTGACGACTGGACGTCTAACGCTTGCATTTATACGCTCGACGCTGTTTCTTCACTGTCACGCCAGTCGTGTTATTCGTGTTCAAGTCACGACAGGACGTCAGGCTTGCAATCCCCTTCACCCACAGCTATCCCGCTCTGTCACAAGAACACTACACATCATATTATCACTCTTTGCGCACTCGTTCATGTTTCCCTTTTATTTTTTGCATCGTTCACGCGACCGAGACCACATTGTTGTTTGTAAAATTGGTATTTGTTCGCTCTTTCAACTGTCATCATTATACACTCCACGCTTGATCTGATCCAACTACCCATTTCCAACTGCGTCTTGTCTTCTTCCGATCACCGGCTTTGTGCATAAGCACACCTATTATTCACCTTACACTTCACCCATATACATTCACTCATAAATTGTCTAATCACCAACATAGTCCGCCCTGTCTGATAATTCTGCTTATCGAATCTTCATCGGTAACTTTACTTACAGATCATGCTGCGACTCCGTGTACATAGGAGTTCACATCACCACGATGCAATCACACAATCTGCACATTCTCTTATCTAGTGCGTACGCTTGTGCATCGATCACAGGTGTGAATGATGCATGGTCTTGCGGCCACAGAGACTGAGAGATATGGATATGGATACGGTTGAGAACATATACTATTAAATCCATGTGTTCGGAAAGACAGGGGGAAGGAGAGATAACAACCCCCAAGCCAAAATGCTTGCCGAGTGATATGGGTAGTGAGTTAGCTGGTATCTGCCCTTAACAAGCACAGTGCAAGGTCCTCGAAAACTTCACGAAGCGTTAGATTTAGTGCTTTAATGGGAGAGAGATTGGGATAAGGAGATGTGAAGTGGTGCAAGGCTCATTGCAAGGTGCGAACCGAGACAGGGAAGCACTGAGTGATGCAACGAGGCGTATCCTACCCGGAAAAACGCCTTGTGAATACGTAAACATGCATGCATGCCCGCATATTGGCCTGGCGGAAAAGTTCGAGATAGAGCGATATGAGATCTGTTGATGGCCCATTGCTGGCCTGCTGCAGCTGTGTGATAGTTGTAGTCGTATCGTATCCACAGGACAGGAGGATGATGCTACTAGGAGCCTGTGGATGGGCGCAGATCACCTGAATATAGGACCCCACGTCCGGAGAAGCATCAGACTAAATCGTGTGATGTTAAAACTGAAAGTATGGGGACTGATCCGTGCTCCAAGATAACATGGGCCCGTAAATATCGCCCGGCATGTAGAGAGCTGATCAGGTGGTTAGTATTACTGGGCTTATATGAAGCCAAGCATGCCCCCCTACGCATCCGATATGCAGTCGTGTCACTTTAGTTTCAGGCCCAATCAAATCCCCATCTCATCCTGAGGCCACGAGTCTTGAACAAAAACGGGAACGTTCGATTTGACACGAGGTGGGAGAATCAAGATATTGGGACGTAAACAAAAACACGACTCACGAATCCAGAACCCAAGCGAATTGATCCAGCAAGAAAAAAAGATGCTGGTATAGATGGATACCCCGACTCCGTTTCTTGATCTTCTGGGAGTCTTACTGCACGACCAAAGTGACATTGCCGTGGAGCGACTAGGGCGCTCAAGGTGGGGGCATGGGGATTCCAAGAAGTCACGGGGGTCGTTGCGCTTGCGCGTCTTCCAGAATAACCCAGATAGACGTGGAATACCCTAGGCAGAATGACTAACGTCTTCACCTACCAAAGGAGATGCGGGGTACGCCCCGGACTCGGATGATACGGATTCATTGATATGTCCGACATTATTTGAGGATCACCTCCATCTGTAAGCGAGGTAGCGTTAGAGGATAATATAGAATTTGCAAACTTCAACGCATGGATGGTTGATATGTCCGACAATGTTTGAGAATCGCCTCCATCAAGTAAGCGGGGCAGCGTCAAGGAATAACCAACTTCAGTGCGTGAATGATGATGATCAGAGCTTGAGGTGGCCTAGCCTAGAAAGCATCCGACTGCCGCACACAACCTGCCTACAATGTATCCTTGTAGATGTCCAAGCTATCATGATGTCCGCTGGTAGGGATCTAGAGGTCATATTGCGGAATGGGGATGGATCGCAGTTGCATCGAAGATCAGGGGAGGAATTTGATTGATTATGTCTCAACGATTTGAAACGTAACGAATAAAACCCTTCCGCATCTTGTGGTTCCGGGAAACCGAAAGGAGCCGATCGTTGAATAAGACGACCCCATTTATTCGACCTACATAATGGTTATTGGCCAGTGATACGCCAGTATCCCGATCTAGCTATTGACCCGGATAGCCCGGGACTAAACTCACAGGTCTATGCAAAATTTTCCGCCATCTCTTCAGAGACGACGAAACAATGGGGAAAACAGTGCCAACTGGTGGCGGCGCAACTGTCAAAACATGCAGATCAGGTAAGGATTGGGAGGTATGATGGCACCGACAATGCAGTTGAAATTCTCCTTCAGATTCCGTGAAACAGAATCCGACAGTGGATTTCGAAATAGCAGGGTGTCCGGGAGCCAGTTGTATAGCCAGCGAAGAGTGCCAACTAATCGTTCATACCAATATCAGGAATGCAATGGATTCTGCCATAGTAGTTCACCCTATGCGTAAATAGCACCTTCGGGTGAAATTCATAATGCGAAAAGAATAAAGTGTATCGTAATCGCCGTGCACTAGTCTAGAATATATTGAGCCCAGAACAAAAAAATCAGAACTCATACTAATATTAATCAAGGTATGGAACATGGCTGACCATTTAAACCAACCCAGTAGTTAAGTTCCACTGCAACCATTGATGCAGCGACTCTGTAAGCAAAGTAAGTTCTCGGCAACGACTTGAAGGGCAGACTCATTTAAATCATAGATAAGAAGAGTACAACTGTACACATTCTTGTCTTCTTTGCATTTACCCTTTGATCGCCACACACGAGGTTGAATTGCACAGTTATTTTTTCCTGACTCGGACTCACCTTTCCTTGGCTCCAACTCTTCGAGTGCTGCATATACCAGTACACGTTGCATAGCCCGAACGCGTAATCAAATAACATCTTCCCAACTACACATTTCAAGTCCATCGTCCATTTGCATCAACTGCGGTTCGCAGTAATACTAGGGTCAGTCATTGTTGCCCATGCCGCGAAATTGCGTCAAATTCGCGCGGATAATCAGGCTCTATAAGGGCAGAATAACCACCGACCTCCAAAGGCAGTAAAGAGACGAGTTGACTGTGTTGGAGAGGCCCCCCCTCGGGGAGTTTCAGGTGAGCACGACTTTCTTGGTTTGCATAATCATCCGATTTCGGCCTGGGAGAACAGATCTTGGCAATCGCTTCTATATCCTGGGAATATCGAGGGAATGAGAAGTAGAAGAGCCAAATCGTGGCGAAAAATATTACGAGGTCATATTCCCACACTTACGACGTGTCCCAGGTGCCCTTGAACATTGTCTCGTAAACACGTTTAGGTAAGTAGTTGTAATCATTTCTGTGACCATGTCACAGGTTCAGATGGCACAAATGTATTCATGTAGTACAAATTGTTTTGCATACTTTTGTGTGGTGTGTGACAAGGCTTGTATTGCCTACTTGTTTGTTTATATAATAATAAATGGTTGTTTAGGTGAATTACTTAACTCAAACCCCCAAATGGAAAATTTGAAAGGCAAAACCTACTTGGGTACTAGTCTTTTTATTTTTTGTACCAGTGGTATACAGTGACCCACAAAACCATTGCAATATTTTGAACTTTGCACTTCATTGCATAATAACTCAAAAAGGAAATAAGATAAAATCATAGAAAAATTACGTAATGAAAGTCATCATTCTGACGTTTATTTCTATATATGGGTTTATCAATTAATTTCCTTTTTTGGTTGAGATACAGAGCATTCTTTCAGCTAGTCTCATTGCAATAGTTTTGTGGCCAATAAAAAAAATGTACTGAACCCATAATTTCTGAGGGTAATGCCATGAAATTCAGCCACAGGTCATGTGACCACTATTTTAACTTCAACAATTCATAAGCATGTACAAATAATAGTTTCATCTGAACCACATTATTATAAAATCTCTCCACATCTCAAACTCATGTTAATGTCAGGTTTCCATTTATTGCTACTTAATGAGATCACAGCCCAGAAACTAGTGCAACTCTTTGTCCTTCACATCTCATCTAAACATGGAATTTCTGAACATGTTACTTGTGATCAGAGCTCCAAGTTTATCTTCTACTTCTTCCATTCTCTAGATCAAGCTCTGAATATAAAGATCCACGTCATATCTAGTTATCACCTGGAAGGTAATGGTCAAACTGAATGCCTCAACTAGACACTTGAACAATACCTCCACATCTTCTCCAACTACCAATAAGATAACTGGTCAGAACTCCTACTACTTGCCAAATTTACTTACAATAATACTCCTAGCACTTCTACTAGAGTCTCCCCATGCTTTGCTAATAAAGGTTACCACCCCAATATAACTGTTATTCCATAGCTCAATCTCACTTCCCAATGAGCTCAAGAATATATAGCAAACCTCAATAAACTCTATGTGAAACTCTGCTCTCAGCTAAAGTCAGCTCAAAAGCAT
>QGOD01000611.1:0-26958 GCA_003313065.1 Sarcodon sp. MG97 | reverse complement strand
GTTTAATCATAAACCCCATACCAGGAAAGAGATCGTTAAGGAAACGAAATGAGTCACTTGTAGCTTGTAGATGTGACCCAGAAGTCGGACTCCTGACTGACTGGGAATATCTTTGTTTGGATCCCAGGGCATTCCAACAAAACACTGCACGAATTTTGACCTTGTTATGGCGAGTAAAAACCCACGCGACGTGCAATCTCGATTTCTGATGGTGTCTGATCTATAATTTTCAAGCTGGTTTCCTATGCTTTCTGTGGATTGTCCTTATTTTGTTCCATCAAGCCTCGGAATACCGCTTCAGCCTGGAATCTCACTGGAACATGTCTGCAGTTCAAGATCCCATTAAGAACGCCGGACTGTCCCATTAAAACTTGCGCTGCAAAGAGCAAGGTTTATGACAATAATAAATGTTGAATGGAAGAGTTGATATTATCATTTGAGCATCGCGATGATGCTGACATTTGTGAGTTTTCTGGTTTAGTGATTTGTAACCGACCGCTAGCATCTTTTTAGCCATAGTATAGTATGCGTTGACCATTGATGCAGAATCCCATGCGATCTGGACTACGACCAATCGCGTTATCTTGTTTAGGACGTCGATAACTCAGTTGACCCGACGGATTCAGGATGGTGGTAGCCAAATGATTTAGTCCCTTCCATCCAAGTCTTTTGAACCAACTACTCTCTGATAGGATGGGTAGGACAGCAGTATCTGTGATCTGTCTATTACCACGATCAACGACGGACAGGTTGGAATCCTCACGCTGTTATGGAAAGCTTGGTTATAGGACCCTTCCTCCTCTTGGATTCGCGCTCTCCAAGCGTCTGTCAGACTTCTGCTTCTTGCATCACAAGTCTTGAATCGATTCCGTGTATCATCGTTGCCACAATTGTTGGTCTGCAAGTGCCATACGATGCCTTGGAACAATTATTATGCCAGATTCTGAAAAGCGGTTTGATCCATGGCATATCTTTCTTGCTTTCCTTTGAGAGAGAATTGCTGTCTGATTTCTTATATATACCTTCGTTTACGTTGCATTTTTAGAAGCACTGACCAGGGTTTTTATTTATGCGTGGTAGCGTGATTATTTTATGTATGCCTCAAGACTATGGAAATTTCTCAGTATGGAATAGAAACGCAAGATCCGTTTTTGTCGCCGCGCTCAAAATCGGATTTCATTGAGCATTAACACCAAAAGACGTCCTTCAGAATAATGGCCCGTACTTGATCTTGGTAGAAGTACTTAGTCTTCGAGATAACTTTGAAAGTACAGGCTGGCGGGGACTCGAATACGACCGGCCCGGGTGAGCCGGTCGTCGCCGCACAGCCTTTCCCTCGTCAACGCCACTGTGGGCGATCGTCGGACGTCGTGGCGTATGATCGGGGACAAAACACCGCATTCTCTCGTATACTGCTGTGGGTCGGTCACAGTCACCTTCAGAGCGGTGAGTATCAACTAGCGTTTTCTTATTCAGAAATTTGCGGCACCGACTTGTTGCGGCAGACGCTTATGATAACGGCACTACATGCGGTAAGTAAGCCTTGAGGCCACGTCCTTGACGTTCTGACCTTTCTGACCACGTCTTCGACCGTGCTCGAATTCGACTTGATGCATCCACTACTCATCATATAGTCGTCAATTCGCTTCTCTATGGTCGTGCCCATCATTTGGTGGATCCCTCCGATGCATTTCGATGAGCAATCCAAGGAATATGCCACGTAAGTGAGCCTATGCTACGAATCAACGGTGATTTATGCATTCGCTGTTCAATTCAGTATTGCACATCACTGTTGCAACCCGAGATCCGATGGGTCTTTTCAACAAGGCCTCCTAACACCATCGCTCGCCACAGCGATATCAGCCGGAATACATAGGATGGGTATGGATCAGTGACTCGATGAGCCGATGGCACTCCTAATGGCCTTTGGCTTACGGGCAGCCGTAGTGCCGAAAAATTGACTGCATCGCCGAGCTATCATAATGGTTGATTTTGCGCGAACGGCTCGGTTCCATTTTTTTTTCTCTCGAATGGGGGAACATTACTTTGGGCGCTCCATTGCTCTATGATGGAATACAAAAACCCAATGTGATCCTATTTCGGTACGGCTTTAGGCTGAGCTCCTGAAACGAGGAAGTCCGTTAACGAGAAGAAAAACATCAATCCTCTTTTTTTTTTTGCTCGAGGAACTATTGATCTGTTGATAATGCGCTGCAGCTTTTTCAAAATCTATTCTCAGTCCTGTCACTGCCATCCGAACCTTGGACAAATGCAACTCAGACCGCTCACACACCGCACATGAGACGCCCATCTGTGACTTGCATTTGCTAATGATTTCAATAATTATGTCGGTGTACCAGTACGTACATATATCAGACGCATTCTAGGATACCGGCACATTGATGATTTTATTTTATAGGTGCCTAATTAAATGCAAATGGTCCTGGCACCCCAAGGCAGTCCGCTTGCCGTCGGCGGCCCGGCAAGAGAATGTGACACACTTCATACAACCGGTGTGACCTTTCAGAGGACCTGTGCGATTTTACTGGCATTGGCATTCACATCCTAAATCCAAATAATCACATCACCTAACTTTGACCATCTGGTTCCATTCAGAGAAAGCACCACAGGCCGCACCAAATGCATACGGTCTCCACATCACGAATTATGACGGTCCTGCCCGTCTAGCTATAATCAATCATCTCGATTGGAATAAAAGGACAGGTGTCTCCTGATCCGTCTCCCACTCCCCAGCGAGCTCGTGTGCGGTCGCAATTGGCGTTTAGGGTAGTTCCATAGCCCGGGAAGATCAAGTCAGAATACATGCTTTTAGCGGTTGACTCCGGAGATATCCTATCTTGCCAGGGATGAGGCGGGGAATCTGCATGGAGAATATCGCGAATAACGTCTTTTTTTCCAAGCCACCAATCTTCCAAACATGTTGTGCACCGCAGATGATCACAATATCTTTTTGTGATGAAGCTCACTCTCCACCGTAGTATTTAGCGGCTATAAATCAAGACTCCATTGATGCGGTTCAGATGACCAAAATAGCATCACTAACTGCCACTCCTTAAATCAAAGTAAGTGACCGTCTCGTTAGATGGCGCTGCAAAATTAATCACTGCTCAGAACATAAACACTATGATGACTGTTATATCGGAACTCTCCACACGTCATTGATCGAAATTTGAGCTCCCGCGGGCGATTTCTTCTTCCTTGCCTGGCGCCCCACCGCTGGTGGGTTATCTTCGAGTCGGGTCGAGGACAAGACATTCCGCATATGGGGTGCCGAAGCCAGTCCGGTTGTTTCGAGCCCAATCTCGCTACGCCGAAGGAGTCACTTCCGCCATGGTTTTACTAGACAGTCGTGGCCCGTGGTGACCTGCATTTGTATTCACACGAAGCAAGTCCGATTGCATTCTCACGGGATGTGAAACAAAGTATCTCGCGCTTGCGGAAAACGTTCGCGTGTGGGTTGTGAAGACCGATCTAGTCTCCACATGTCCTTCAGAAGGCCACACACATACAGTTAGATATACTCTACGGTTCGTGGGGCGACACCAGCCATGTGTGGAATGTAGAAAAGGATAGATTTCCCATTGGTTCCTTTGAACGCACCATAACTGGTCACCTCGTGTCGGAAAACAGGCAGTCTCAGGCTCAAAGGGCAAGGCGATCTGCTGAAGGAAGCCGAAAGAGTCGAGTTTCTGCACAAGTCCTTTCGGAAGCTACGTGAACACAGTAGGTCAGCGGAAGGAAGATAAGTCGTCTCAAGGAGCATGAAATCAAGATCCGCGTGTAAAATGCTGCGACTGGCGAGTCACCAGAAAGGCCGCAGTGATGTACTCGATTACATCGCGGTCTCGTGGGTCGGACGACACGTGTGTGAGATGGGTCAAGCCTCTGTAGGTACCATCGCTGGCCATATAGATATTACCGACGTGTCTCTCCAGCTGTTGCACAAATTATCTCAAGCTCATAGTATCATTTCCTCTGAGCTGCCAGACGAAGCAGGCCAGCCAATCTTATAGGTCCCCGCTATCCGCGTGTTCACTGTGGAGGCCTGGTATGGTTTGAGCCTGCAGAAGTCGAGTCCCGTTTGACGTCATATTTATCGGTAGCGAATCTAGTTTTGCCAGGACCTGTGCTGGGCGATACTTTCGGCCCGACCATTTTTGTTCCGCAAGCGTGCGGGCGATCTTGTCGTAGAAACACTGCGTCATTTTGGCGTGCGTCCCAACCGACTAGATGGTCTGGACCTCAGTCAATTCAAGCATGAAAAGACTTGGGGCGCAGTGAGGCCTGTATTTCCATCATGCCAAGGTCTCCGACCTCTCGTCAGTATCTGTCCAATTTATTGTGCACGCAGCTACGACCTTTCTGCATGACTTGACAGCGGGCAAAGTTCTCACTTGTTCATCTGTACGGTTTAATTAACGCATATTATCCTTACTATTATAAAGGGACGTCCAGGACAGTGTCGTCATTCGCGGAGCCTTAATGACAACGACCCGTTTCATCAGACGGGTGCAAGAGCCCCTCGGTCCCGCGTTCTCGTACATGGGAAACAGATTTATCTCCCTCCTATGTTTAAATTTTCTCTGCTCACTCGCTTGTGTTACATTAATCCCTGACGAAACTAATCACTCATTAACCCAAAAGGCCGCATCGGACCCAGCTAGACCACGCACAAACTTATTTCGACCCCTGAGAATTCCGAACCAGACAAGTTGATACGATGTTACGTTAAGATGCGGTCCCTGACGCAAATGTCGAGAACCCGAAGGAGTCTATTGATGGGTGAAACAAAAAAAATTGAACTGTGATCAAATCGTACCTGTATGAGATAATACATAATGTTATACCTAAAGATATGTCCTTCGTTGTTCCTTTCTTCGATTCCCCTAGCGGGTAATAAATAAATAAATAAAAAAAAGCTACACCACAATGATCCGAAAAAAAAAAGATGACGAGAGATTGTGTGTATAGGGTTTAATCAGATACACGCTCAGATCAAATCTTCTTTTCTCTTTCTCTTTCTTACTCTCTCTCTCTCTTTCGTAGTAGCATGTAATGTATTGAAACTATTCCTGACCAGTCCCCGTTTTTTTTTGTTATTCGGGACAGGGCCGAAGTGGAGGTAGTGATTCGTGAAATGAATAGGTGTCGTGCCCAGTCTCTGTCCGGCAGGAAGCTCCCGTCTCCGAATCAGATAAGCCCGTCGCACTACTACTACTACTACCAACTGTTACCAAATGACTAAGGGGGGGGAGGGGGAGAGAGCCTTTTCGATCATACAAAGAGAAAGATGCGCCTTCAATGCTCGCAAGCCCGGTACTGACGACATGCACAGCATCGCGGGACATTGATAACTTTGACGTTTGTGTGTGCCATCCCGAAGCCTGAAACTGTCAGTTGCCATTGGCGAGACTGATTATTAACTGCTGCGGGTGGGCGCAGTGGTGGAGTAAGGTGACGATGGGGTCAGATACACACTGACTTGAGAGGATATTTGAAAAAGATGTAAATAATAAAAAAAGAAAATATTGTTGTGTTAGAACAAATGAGAACATATAAGGGTTTATTTGTGTGTGCCAATCGCTCTACAGCCTGTCCATCAATCCGACCCTCAACGAAATCGCAATCTATCACTCACAACGGAAAAACATAAACAAATGAACCAACATATTATTATCCATGGAGTATGTAGACTAAACAACTACGCTCAACCACCAGGGGAAAACTCCACTCTAGTACACCTGTCTCGTTACTTGCTGGTCTACTATTAACTACGTACCTTCCTATTGTCCTTTTTACTTGTACCAGATAAGTATACATATATATATACGCTTCGATTACTGTAGAGGAGATTGACTAGAGGGAAGCAATCTGTCCATTGAGGGTGATTGGGAGGTAAACCCCCAAAAACGAATTATGGAATGAGGTGATGTATTGGAGAGATAGATGTGAAGAATTGGAAAGATAGATGCGAGCGTCGGTGATTAACGGATGGGTTGATTAGGGTTGCATGGTGTGATTATGAAAGTGACAGTCTGTCGACCAGCGTTGAACGGCAAAAGTGGGGGGGATAAATATTGTGAGGGATGGGCCGTATGGTTCGAATCATGACGATTGTTAACGTCATTATCTTGGTGGCGGTGTTAAAGAAAGGATGATCAGGCCATCCGACTGTCGCACAGTTATCCGACCTCGTCCTCAGAAGAATACAGCACCGTTGGCAGAGGCTGTCCCCGACACGACGGTCTGACTAGTGGGTTTAGGTTTGGGCTTGGACGAAGATTGATTCGAGCTCATGATGACTGGTGGCTGGGATGGGGATGATAATGTGAAAGGAGGATGCAAGTGATGACGGAAGAGGTGGGGTGATGAGTAGGGATGAGACCTTGGTCGAGTTATATAGAAGTGGATCGATGAGTCACTTGTTCAGAAGAAGCACCAAAGAATTGACTGAGGCTTGATGATGATAGAAAATGCCGGTCTCGAAGGTAGGCCCCTTATATATGATATGAGTCTGAGCCACTTCGCATCATCCCGTAAGAAATGCTAGAAAATACTGGGAGGATGAGATATAATTGTAATACATGTACACTCATCTTCAGGAACCGCTGGCACTGTGTAACCAAACTCGATACATGGGTCAACGTGGAACGGTCGCTCAACTACTGCACAGACTATCGGCAATCATCACGAGCGTCTCGACCTATTTCGGACGGTGAAGACGCGTTAGAGAGTAGAAATTTGGATGTGAGAGGTAAAGGCACCGTAATCGGGGGTCTCAGCGCACTCGAAAGCTTTGCACAGCCGGTTCAACCGGACTCAAGACTCGTGCCAGTTACTAATATTCCAAACAGAATTTTCTTCTGTCATGTATCCAAATACTGTCTGCATAGGATATCCTAGTTAAGCACAGGGTTTTTGGAATTGGAGGTAAAGCACAGCCGGAGATCCTCGTAAATGCAGGTGCATGCGAGCAAAATTCGCTTATCATCCCGATAAAACCGCTCTCATTTCGTCATTGGACGCTTTCCCACGCACAGACCACATACACCTCTGCGATTTCTGGTAAAAACACGGGGGCCACACATACACCTTTTACAGACTTGGCGTGGTTTTTTCCTCTACAGACTGTCGCACACGACAACAAGTGGTTTATGGTTTGTTCGGCGCTTCAGTCTGGTTAGTCACTGCGTCCGGGGTGCTCAAACCCAAGCGTCAATCCCGGATGGAGATAATGAAGCAAGTTTTCACCAACTTTGTGGCGAACTTCGAGTGTCAAGTTGATAACACTATCTACCCACCCTGGTTGGCATCAACATCACCCTATTCATGGCAAATCTACCTCAGGTTTCACCCTACCTTATTTGATAAGCTTAGTAACAATTGTTCAACTAACAACAACATACGTGACTGACCAACTCATCATTCCGCCCAACTCCCAAACACGAAACTTGGTGACTAGGCCTCCAGTTGTGAACCAAGATTAGTTCGCAGTTGCTGTTACGCATGTGCCGCGCAGTTCTCTTTTCCTTGTTGTGTTTGGGCGCCGCGCCCGTTTCATTCGCCCGTTTAACCCAGAGCTCTCTGTTCTTGGCTTTCAACTTCCATAACCACCTATTGATCGGCGTTCTCTTCTCTATTGTTCTAGATTTGCTTTTTTGTTTCAACGATAGAATGCCATGGGAAGGTGATGATGGCATTCCCGCGAACATGACTAAAAGTCTCCCTCTTGCCATCTCTCTTTCTCTCTCTGTGTCGGATTGTCCCGGTTCCATCCTTGAATTGACGCGCAGATACTTACTACACATGCCACGCGCAATGTTCCTCCGGGCCCTCGTTATATGTCATTCGTCCGTTCGCCCGGAGTTCTTACGCACGCTGTAAATATAGAGCCCCATCTTGTTGCATTCGCAATAGAACACAACCACGTAACTGTTTGTTTTCTCAAACGCCTGTGCTGACCAATCACTCCTGCAGATCAGTGTCCATCGTCAAGTATTGTTCGTACACACTGCTATTTACAAGAAAGTGAAGGCCCCCATCAAGCCAGGGCTCTGGGCTGCTCTGGACCTTATCGCCAATATGAAAGCGTCCCGGAAGGACCGAGTCATTTCTCGCAGCCATGGATATGTGACTTGAACAGCCGCAGTAAAAGCACACAAAGAACCTTTCTTTCCCCCTCAGACTTCCCTTCCATGATCAGCGTTATCGGTTACCTCACTTTCCCCCCGGTTATGTAGTTTGCCGACCCTGATGCTGCCTGTCATATTAAAGAGCACTGCTTTCCCTTCGCATGCGTAATAATGAGTCAGTTTATGCAGTGGGGCAATGAATTAAGGACGGCGGGATGATTCACTAAGAGTTGTACCTGTACAACCCGATGCACTGGATCCGCTCTATACTACTTTCGTTTCTCACTTTAGTCTGTTCCTAAATCGGTGCCGTCCGTTCGATCAGGGCGTAATTTTACTTCCGTCGATGTCTCACTTGTCCTTTATCGCCTTGCCGGGCTAAATGGTGTGAAGCACGGCATGATCTCATCTAAAACACTAGTACACACCTGTTCAACAATCCATCTTCTTGTCATCTGCGTCAACTCGCCGTTTGTTTGCCCTTTTCTCCTCATCACCGGTTTTACCTGGTGTGCGATCAATATCCCTCTTAGTATAACGGGGTACAACATTGTGTGTATCAGAGAATCTCCGGCTTTGCCTCACACAAGCTCGTTTTACCAGGCGCTAGCCGAGCCTTCAAACAGATACGGACAACGCCGACCAAGCATACTTGGCCCAAAACTGCGCCCTTCAAATCCACATGTTGAAACCCACCCGGGAACCGCATAACCCGACGAGCATAATCAACCTCTCATGACCCTTCTCCGGGCTCCAGCCCGTCCCGTAGCGGCCCGTCCTGAATTTCGTTAGGGCATTAAGGAGATCTGAGCGGCTACTATAAGAATCAATGTAGCAAAAAACAGGAGATCAAAATCCCCTTACCACTCATTCGATCACATCAATTGAAGGCGGATCCAGGCCTAGGTTTCGTGCTCGTCGCGAGCCACATCTGTGGGCCCATTATACCGCGCGGTGTCCCTAATGGAAGGGACAAACAGCTCCATTCCAGCGATCATCAAAGTAGATAGATGGATGTGTTGCCTTTGGAGCTTGCCAAACCGGGTACAACAGTAAGTGGGGGAGAGACATCATCTAAATCAGGACGCTGCGCCCGTGTATGAGGATTAGTTCTGTGATATCAAACCGCAGCGTTTGGTTTTGATATATGTAAATGATACTTTCCATTTGATGAGAGAAAGTACGCGGAGCAAGCTGAATAGCTAGATGTCCGATGACAGTTGATCCAAGTTTTCCGTCTATCCCGTTACGAGAGGTTTAGCGAAGGGGGAAAAAAAAATTATTATGACCGGAGGTTGATGATCAATTTCAGCAACGGACGATGAACTAAGTTTAGATTCGGAGATGGCGCCATGACACCAAGCGAAGCCACTCCCAGGTATGGGCAGATCAATGCAGTTTGAGGGCCTATCTAAAGCCTGTGTAAAAGAAGGCGGTTGTAATGATCTACAGGGGATCAGCGACTCGCCGTACCTTTTGCGCCATCCGACCCTTGTAACCAGAACACCACCTATTCATTCATATCTTTACAACGCGGGAAGTAAACAGCACCGACCTAGCAGAAGCGCCAGAAGCAGTAATACACGATCAAGACCGTAAGTTGCAAGGTGCTGATGCTGTGTAAAACACAGCAGAGATCGATGATCGGTGTTCGCCCGTGAAAATTGGTGCCAATATGATTAGAGGGTCAATAACGACATATCCAGTGAGACCTACAGGATTGATTGCGCCTGTGAAAATTCCCAATATCAGTCGGAGATAATGGAGCTGGGGTACTGCACGGAGTTTAACAATCCGCAAACGTCATCGACGGGGCGCCTCGCAAAAGGGCTCTCACCGAACGGTGCCCATGTGGATGCTGTATGAAACCATCTCCTGTGATCGTGGGCGATCTTACGCACACAAGTACACCGCGGGCAATTTGGAGAAATGATGATCAGCCACACTGTTCTGAGATAATATGTCCGTGCTCCAGAGAAAACAGGCAAAAACAGTACAAGTCGGAGATTATGGGCGAGGCATGATGTGATCACTAGGCAGCTGTTCAAGATGTTTTTGCAAGAAGGAAATCATAGGTGATCATCGTTTGGTTGAACTGGGAAGCAGCCTCGCTCCCGCAGAGCGTCTCCGAGTCCCAGTGCCACAAAATAATTCTCACGGGAACTACGGCTCCCGATTCCCCTGTATCTTGAATAGCGGTGAGTCATATATCGAACCTCTGTGGAGGCTGCACTCGAAAACTTGTTGAACGGACATGGACTGGTTACTAATTCTTTACATACCATGGCTATGAACTGTTCCATTCCATTCCTCAAGGTGTGATACTCCGTGTTCTGTGTGACGGTTGGCATGCGCCCTGTTTGAGGTGAGGTGCGTCTGGGGATCAATGAAACTACCCGCATGCATTATTTCCTGATAAAGATCACAAGTAACCGGTAGTATTTAGAGCCGCAAAACCACTGAATACCTCTTTTTTTTTTTTTGAATTGTTACATACACTGACCCCTCTCCACCCCTTTGTTCTAGTTAGTTCCACGCCCACTTCATCAAAACCTTGAATTGAGCGCCGGTTACATATCAACACACTCTCATGTGTTCGGGTTGGGACACATGTTGACTGTCAACCTTAGATATCGACATCTCACTTTTTCGTTGTCCTGTTAGTTGATATTTGTATGGTTAATGCGACATGTATTGCATGTCTTTGGTTGCCTTTGTTCCTTGTATTACTAAGAGTTTTCACACCACTCGGTCCACTAAGCCTTTTTCGTTCCTACGCAGAGCCCTCCACAGAATCTGAATACAATAGGAGAAGTGGAGGCGTGATTGTAACTATGGTGCCAAGATACCATTCAACTCCAATCAGGGGAGGATTCAGATCAACGCTGGAGAGCTGAGGCACTGTCGGCCAGAACGATAACTCAAGGTGGTACGATACAATAACGTTTTGGTGGTCTAACCTCGGCTTGCACAATGCAGACCGAGTGTGAATTTAGGTATGGTCAGAGTGGGATCAGGCCGAGGAAGTTTCCATTGAAAGCAAGATGTTTCGCGCCAGTTTGGACATGGGTCGTGTACGGATCATTCTCGGACCTCCGAACCTCTGGTTCCACATATTTGGATCCCTCACTGGCATGGTGTAGACTTGAGAGCGTACGTAGGGCTACGTTCCTATCGGATGTTTGGTCTGGTGAAGTGGCTGATTGGTCGGTGATGTTGTTCGATATGATGACAACATCATGGCAAGGTATGTGGCGGTACCTTTCTCTGTCGTAGACGAGGTCGGCTTGTCACTCCCGCCATTCTATCGGATCTTTGGGCCTGTGAAGTGTTTGATTGGTTGGTGATGTTGTTCAATAGGATAACAACATCAAGACAGGGTATGTGGCGGGACTTTTCTCTGTCGTAGATGAGGTCGGCTTGTCGCTCCTAGCCATTTCAGTCTCACATCCATCATGGTCGGAACAATGTACCTCAGACCGTGACACGTCTGGTGACTAAGAAAGATCATCAGATTGTCGGCGAAGCTCGGAACACCGGAATCCATTTCGTCGAGACTGGTGAGGCGACCAAAGGGATATCTTACACCCAGGGTAAAGCTTGGTGCGCACTTCGACTTGCTGTCTATCATAATTGGATTTGGGGTCTTGCGAGAGTTGACCGTCTAGAGATAGGTCATCGCGCACAATGACGACAACACGTTCACGGTGCGCTCAGTATGTATATTCCACTTCTGCAAGAACTAAATTGAGAAACGACTGATGATTGAGAAAGACGATCAGATCGCGACTCGGCAATGTTACAAAAAAAAACACCATTAGAATTGACTTGGGAGTGTTTGGTATGTTGAGTCGAACTATTCGCCCGCTGAGGACGTAGAATCGACGATCCTAGGTTCGAAGATCTCACTTTGATAGAAGTAAAGATTTGCAAGGTTTGGTTGGATGGCAACGTCGACGAGGGAGGTGGCGATACCAAGAGATGAGAAGGTAGAAAGATGGGGTGAGAACGTGATATCGGCTTCCCGCCAGGTTCGTAATACAGTATTGTTGTCTCGTCAAGTCACAGGTCTCGCATCGATGCGGGACGTCTCACTGGATTGCGAGCGCAATGCCAAAGGGGGATATCAATTTTGATACAAGGTCTTGGCTTCCCTAAAGGCTGTAACTCGTCTCAAGTGCTATTTTGCAAAGATTCTAAAATGTTCGAGCTTCAAGAATCGTCTCTCTCCCGAGGATCAGTTTGAAAGGTATGTGTACCTGAACAGGCTCGGAGACGATGATGAACTGAACATCTGCAGCAGAAGCTCTTATTATTCAACAAATTCAAACTTGTTCCATGAACATAGTTCGCATTCGTTCTCAGAAACTCTACCATACTTCGGACGAAGGATTGGAAGACAATGATACTGCCAGGGTTACTTACATAATTCAACCTCAGATGGATTATTGATAACTTGACAGTCTTGACTCCCTGGCCGCCGTGCTGATTCGGAGAGAACAAGTTTACTAGGAGTGCTGTGGTACTTGAGTACGAGGCCGTATACTATAATGATTCTTTACGTGTATCTGAAGAGCACGACTTGATGATATCAGATATCTAGCCTTGTGCATTGATAAGTCGACACAACAACCTCTTCAAGTCGCGATCAGAAGCAACCCGCCCGGCGTGACAAGTCACAAGGTGTGACGACAATCTACACAACTTCAATTGGTCTCTGACGAACACACCCACGAAGTGGTCCCCTGGGCGAACCACTGCCATTCTACGACTTCGATAGCTTCGGGACGCCATCGTCCGACATTGCTTTCTTAATTTTCATATATTTCTTGTCCCGTCTCTATGGCGGTGACTGCGACTGCTACTTTTCCTCCTTCATGGGACGAAACAATCGTGCCTACCCTCCGTAAGCGTGCGTCATATTTTCTTTCTTGTTTTTATGGGTCGAATGGAGATTCTGCGTGGGGGGTTTCATGAATTGGAGTTATATTCCTGGCCATCACCTGCACACTTCTTGTAGCGTGGTCTATGTATAAATTCCATGGTCATAGGTCGAGATCACCCCCTCTCGGTGTCTATTTCCATAGGGCAGGTGTATTCCATGGCTTTTATCATCCCATTCTGTCCGACTTGCCAGTATATAAAGTTTACGAAGTGTGGGACTCTATAGCAGGGGTCCTACATTCTACAGATAATCTCCTGCTCCTTCTTTGATTTTCCACCATAATTCTGAACATAGCGTTGAACTTGCCATGTATTTAGGTCTAGAAACCGAAAGTCGCGTTCTGGCCAAGCGGATCTCAGCTGCTTCGATAGGCTCTGACGACGTCCCAAACTCATATCAGTACTCCACGCCGCACAATAATACCCAGCAGACCTCACATACCCAAACATACCAATCTCGTTATCAACGACCCAGTGCTATACCCCGTCCCAGTATGCAACAATCACGACCAAACGAGACAAATAGCCACGTGCAATCACCTCCACTTTCCCATAAACGTCCGCGTACGCTATCCCAGCCTGCTCCTTTCCAACCTTCCCGTCCGCCATCAGACTCGTCTGCATCTCGTTCTGTGTCCCCCCAGTCATCGAAGCCGTCTCGAATACCAATGAAGAATCGAAATGGGAGTGTTTCCAGTAGCGCTCAGAGCAACCATACAGCTGCCACTTCTTATCTGAATGGTAGGAAATCTAAGGATACGTACTATGCTATCGATGCAATCCATGAAAGTCCTCAGCACAAACCACCTGCGATCCTAAATGAAAAGCCACCCTTTACTACTAAACACGTAGATACTGATGTTGACAGCGCACGATTATCTTCAGAATCTGAAGAAAGACCGTTTGAACACTGGTATAGGGGGGACGTATCACGAAATGGAGGTGTAGGTGAGTTGCGAGTGGCAAAGCGGAAAGAGATGTTGGACATCGCGAGCTATGGTTATTCTACAAAGCGGGTATCGACTTGGGTAGGAGGTGGTCACGCGAGATCTACGTCGGGGTCTGGAAGCATAGACGATTCTCCACCACAAAAGAGAAGGGCCGGGAGCATCGGACCTTCTACTAGGGAAAGTCTTTATCTGGATACGGCTGAGGATGAGGATATGGTTCTTGACGAGCGGCCGCTAACGGATGTCGAAGACCTTGATCATGATATGGAGATGAGTTATTATTTCCAGTCCCGGACCTCATCTCCACCGCCCATGCCTATAATTACCGACTTGGTAGTGCCACCACCTCGGGATGCGTCCCGAATACCTACACCATCGTACACTCGTAAATCCACGGATCCTTCACGGACCCCTTCGCCTACCCGTCTTTCGTCGATGACGAGAGGCGCATCTGAGCCACATCCCTCAGGCTCTTCTCCTGCTGCTCAACCCAGCACTCCAAGGGCGCGGTCTCAAACTCCCACAAAGACCTCAGGTCCACACACACCCAAGTCACAAGGCAAGAGTCCTGCTAGGAACACGCCGTCATCTTCGAAGACGAGTAGTACCGCCAAAAAGCCAACCAAACCTCCTCCTGTTGCAATGAGGCGAGCAAAGGAAGAGGAAGAGAAGAACCGTCGGTCTATTGCTGTGTATCCTACTCCAGATGGGGAAGACATGGAGCATGCAATCCCCGTATGGACGCAACCGGTCGAAAATTCAAACTGGGATGATGTGAGCAGAATGTAGTACTTCTCTGTTGTTTCGAGTTTAACATCTCTTGTATAGGTTGTTCTACCCGTTGTGGCGCGTAAAAGAGGTCTTGATGGGCAGTATGAAATGACAGACGGTACTCCGAAAGTCAAAGTAAAGGAACGCATCCCTGAGCCAGTAAGCACTATCTCCTTTGCTGTTGCCTTCAGATTATTGAATGAACACTTCACTAATAGGCACCCGGCACGTTTGGATACGATTATTCGAAGTACAAGCCCCCAAGAATGGACTATGGGGAGACACCAGAAGAGATCCGAGCAGACGAGTTCGGTCAACAGATGGAAGCTAGCAAACCTCCTGCAAATCAAGAGATACCGCCGATGAATCTTGTTATTGACGATCGTAGACCAATTCATCCAATGCAGGCCTCGCCCAGATCGCGACCACCTTCTCCGGCACCCTTTGCGCATTATAGTTCCAGGGAGCTCCCATTACCTACTCAAGCAGAAAAGCTTGACGTTCATCTTCCACAGAAGGCTGAGGACGGGGGCGATGGAGCAGGGTGTTGTAAGTGTGTTGTTATGTGATTTGGTCTCGTATCCCCCCTTTTCTTCCACTTGTTGGTTCCGTGTTTAAGGAGGACTTAATTCGATTCTCGTGGATTGATTACACGCTTCTATTATTAAGTTTTTTCTTCTTCCACTTTGAGTTTGTAAGATGCTTTCTATTGTGTTTTTTTCTTCCCCCCACGACTTTTCAAGCCTGGTAGCCTCTGCCCATCTGCTTTCCCTGCCGATCTTTCTGAGCTCCTTGCCTCAACGACTCTGCAACCAGTACGCCAAAGCTACCGCCGGCGCCTTTCGTTTAGCACATCGATCACGCTCGTTATTGATCACTTTCATTATATGATTATTTCAACCCACGATTACGGATATCGATCTACCCCTAATGGGTATCCTTCGGTTCAAGCTGCCCACCTTCCGTTAGCGTCTCATTACCTGTACAATAACTCCTTCACTCCGCTTGGTAGAATCCCTCTGGTTGCCGTTAGGATTTATCTCCCCTCACTGGACCATTCGTAGTCCTACGATATCAGGGTCAAGAGAGCCTTGTTTTTTTTTTTTTTAGTCTATGAGCATCTGCTGTTTCGAACAACGCGGATTGATTATGAAAGTTTATTTTTTTTGTTCATTTGTGTATCGTAACGTTGACTGTTCGTCTTTATTCCTTCTCTTTGCGTTGCTTTATCGGGTCCTGGCGAATGCCCTTCATTTGTTCACAGGCGTGTAGATAGACCGTTTGTTTGTAGTTGTTTCGAAAAGGCTTGCAACAAGGGTAGTTGCTCTCGGAGTCTCAAGGCCTTCAGTAGGTAGATGTCCGAGATAGAATAACTTTTGCCTAATCTTCTTGGTCTTTTCAAGTACGGAAATCCCGCGAACGCACAGCACAACAGGATCGAGGTTAATTCATGGATATATATAGACAGAGTTATATGCAAATAAGGTAACGGTGAATAGCTGCTTACGCCCCAGCGCAAAAGCAAAGTCATCGTCGTACCCAAGAACGTAGAAATGCGAGCTGCCACCTTGTTAACACCAGAGGAGACAGGAATAGAGCCGTATGAATGATGATATCTAGAGCTCGTCTGAGAAGCCTGCTCATGAGTCCAGATGTTGGATTGTTTCGGTCGCTAGTGCTTGTGCTCTGGGGCGAGATGATCCAGAGGAGAGAGATGATGGTGATTGCAGAGCCTGCACTGAGGATCATTGCGCCGCCAAGGAAGAGGCAGTAGAGGAGTCTGTGAAGGAGGGGGAGTTCGGATATGGCGTCAATCCAAGTGATAGTGCTTTGTGGGGGCGTCAGGCCGGCTTTGAGGAGTTTCTCTGGCGATAGTGTTGATGGGATGTTTGTTGCGTGTGACATGCTTGAGTTGGATTCTCGTGCGAGAACACGGCTGGTATGGGATCATTAGTTAGGAGATGTGAGGAGGTAAATGCGAACTAGTTACAGTGCGATAAAGCAGAGATAAGAGATGGAGGACAATAGTGAACGGTTCATTGGATCCGGCCAATTGATTGATAGTATTGACAGATGGTAACGAGTGTGCGAGTCTTGATGAGATCAAATGCGTTCCGTCAAGGAGAATAGGGTAATATGAAAAGTTCCGAGAGCCGCTTTATATTGTCATCGGAAAAGTTCGCCGATACATCGTATAGGGGACTATCTGAGACATCCGGGTCAGCGGCTAATGTCTGGTTTCGAACATCGAAGACAATGGAGACAAAGGCTTACCCTACATCACTTGTTAGTTCCGGAAGGCAAGGCCCGTCGTCCTACGTATCACGGTCAAATACTCACGTAAACCACGCTGTGATTTTGAGAGAGGAACCCACTGGAGGTAAGGCCCGGCCGAGCATCTCATCAGCAGGCACAAATGAAATAGAGACTGCCACAGAAGTAAACCGTGAAAGAACTCCAATATTTTTAATGCTGAATCATCCATGTATGACCCACCCACGCTCAACGAACAGCCTCCGGACATATGCAGCAAGGCAGTAGATTTTTGAGGAACAAACCCATGATTCTCGGGACCACTTCCACGCTCGTTTACACATCAGTATAGAGTGACGCCGGAGGTTAGTAGCAAATCATTTCGTTTGGTATGTTATGAAAGCGCTAGAAAGTGCTTGCGGGCTGTGAAAGACAGGACTTCTTCTGACTCTTGCAAGCGCCAAGTTACAGCAGGCTTGCATGGGCTATCGGGATCGTGTGAATAGTGGATGGAGAGCTTATCGTTGATAAGAAAGCGCTGAAGTTTCCCACCATGTTAAACGATGTCGACGATGTAAGTCATATCGTAGCGCTTGATAAAGTTGAGTTCAGGTTTAGCGACAACCGCGCCCTGTGCATCACGTGCCTCCAACCGGGCCGGCAGGCGCCCTAGGTGGTATACGGAGATGATTACCTTGCTTCCAGTTCAAGTTTGACACTAGGAAAACCCCCAGCCCTTCGTTCACCTTGGACGGCGATGACAATCACAGAGAGCAAAATTCTGATTTCCATTCCTTCAAATCTAGAGCCCGTCTTGTCCAATTACAGAATACTCTCCTCTTTTCACACTGCTTTTCAATCGGCTTACTTACCCAACGTAGAGTGTCAGATACCAGTTCACATCAATCCTAGGTCCATGCAGCCACCACCGTGCGTCTAACTGCAAAGAACCCGTTGTTATCGCTGTCTGTTCTAGGCGTGATCTTTGCCGGAAAAAAAGATAATGAATGATTGCCGCATCTACTGTTGTTGGAACGGCGTCTGCAGAATGGTGATTGTACGTCAAGTTAGTTCATAGATGGAAGCTAAAGAAGTGGGTGCTGAATGCTGATGATCTGCGATTAACGTCAAACCGATCTCCAAGGACACAGCGAACTACACCCAAGAGAGTCCGCAGAACAGTGAGATGTGAGTTGTCGTCCGATGCCCAAGCAGTATCGCCTGATGATTCATTATGCAAGTAGGTGGTACTAATCTTTACCTCCTAAGATGTGAAGAGCTTAGTAGCAAGCATCGGGCTTGCTCGCAGTCGGAAGATGCATCAGTCGTTTGTATCTTGCTCCAAGGATACCTAGTATCAAGGACACCACAAGCAGAGAAGGAAGCTATGGTTCTAAGTTTATTGCTGGAGTTATGCAATATTTTGAACATTTGTACATTGTTCATTCTGGCGGTATCTGTGTGTTGTCTAGCATCGTCATTGTACCGCTATTTTGCAAGGGAGTGGTAGTTCACAAGGTCTCTCTTTCAGTTCCTAACAGCTCAAATTCTCCCGGCATTTTGTCGACGAAATCAAACCATATCTAATTACTTACTGTATTATATGTCTTTGACGCCGTTGCAAGCGCTCGGTGGGTCTGTTTGAAGCGGTGGTCAACCGACGGCCATTCCACTTCAAGTAGATGACCATTTACTCATGAAAGCGCGTTTTCATTCTGATTTGGGGCTCATTCGTAGGCGTTGTTGACGCCTGCGGAACATGCGGAACACACCTTGTGCAAGCATTAAAGTTTTGACTTGAGCGGCAGTTGCTTTCAAACATTGGGACAAACGCCAAACTCATTCCGTCTGTGCTCTGAGCCTGGCTTTCTTACTTTGCCCATTTGAAGTTAGATGGTGGCATCTGGAATCATATTCAGGGTGAGTTTGGAGTCCTCTTGTCTCCATGTCGATGTATTCTAAACGTGAATCTCGGCACTACGCCTGGATTCGGAATCCAAATTTTTAGCCGGAGATTTATGGATCTCCGTTCTTGGTGCGCTCGAAATGAAGTCGGGTGAAACAAAATTTCGTCATGGGCGGTCATATTGAGTCGTGGAGAGGTATAAATACCGAACCTGAAGAATCCACCTAAAGTCTCACTACGTCGCACTACCGCCCCATCAAAATCTCCAAAATGCGTTTCTTCAATATCGCTTCTTTCTTCTCTTTATTTGCGGTTTTCGCAGTTGCCCAGGATCTTGGTACCATAGAGAAACCAACAGAAGGAACAGCTATTGCCCCAGGAGCCGTTTTCGACTTTAAGTATAACATCAGGGCAGATTATTCAATCTCGAGTTATGCCTACAGTGTGTGGGTATTGACTGAGATGCCTACATCTTTTGCACCATCGGATGTCTGGTCTACGGGTTATTTCTTTGGTCGTTTCGATGAAGCAAATTACCCTGGTAAGTCCACCTGGGACATTTTATGCGAAGATCCTTTTGGTTTACTTGATTGGTTTCAGCCGTCCCTTATCCCTACAACCCTGCTCCCCCCAACTTGACGATGCCAAACTTTGCAAATGCGCAAGGCGGATTTGGGTCAGGAAAGCCTGCTACGAATGCCACTTTTTACTTTGCCGTACTGGAAGAATGGGCTGACGGGACTGTAAGTAGCTCTTTCCGTTCTTCAATTTGCTTAATTTACCCTCATGTCATTAGGGAAGTGTAGGGAGGAAGCTTAGCCTCGCAATCAAAAGTATCATATACAATAGGACCAGTACGGGTTAGGTACGGCTTAGGTTCTCAACTGACTGGCCGTATGGTGCTCAATGGAGTTTGAACGTACTGATTAATATTTGTTTAAGCTGTTAGAATTTTTCTGTTTTAAATACTGAATTTGTATCTGTATTTTAACATCTTTGCATAATCAAAGTGATCCAACATCTTCATGTGAATGCGCTCCATTGACATCACCTTTATGTATCACCCAGTTCCAATTACAGATACGGTATCTGCCAAGCTCCAATAGCACAAGTCTACCCTTCCCACCCATCCCCTCGCTAGCGTAGTTTAATTAAGAGCAAACAACCACGCGTCCTAGTTCGGTAGTCGTACTTATAGTGGTATGCCAACGCTGAGGGATTAGAAAAAAAATAGCAAGTCACGCGTTTGCTCACGTGACAAAGTCCGACTTCGGTAGCGTCCGGAATGGTTGCTGTCTGCTTCCATCACTGCTTATAGACCAGACCACCTCTCAAGATACTTCTCCATAACTCTCACTCGTATTCTACTACTGCGTAAAATCAAACACAACTAGCAAGCAATCTATTGCTGCAAAAGATGGCCCAGTCCTATTTTCAGGGATGCGGACGCACGGGGTCGTCCTTTCAACCTGACTCTATCCCGAACCAGAGCAGTTCAATGAGGGTAGAGGATGTACAGGAGGCATACGTTGAAAAGAAAGAGAGGTGGGTGATGCAAGTGACGTGCTTAGCATAATGAGATTTATAATTTTTTGTTCCAGGTTGTTATCGGCTCTCGGCTCTACCCAGTCGATATTGAGCGACTTGCGCGCATTCAACAAGGATTTATGGGTCGTCCGGTACCCCCGACTTGTAGAACAGACAAGCGCTTCTGATTCTCCCCGACCGAAAGCCTCTCGTCGCTCCCTGTCATTCGCTGATGATCCTACCTCCCAAACCGATGTCATTCTTTCTTCTGGTAGAATGGGTTTGAACAGGTCCATTAGTCTGGCTAACGTACCCGAGACCGACACCCAGGGGTATACAAATGAGCCTGAAGCAACCGCGGACTCCCTTATATCTACATCTGACCAGGTAGATTTCCATGTTCTTCGTTTGGACCTCACACTTGGCTCCCGCGGCTTGTCCACTTCCGCTACTTCCCTCGTATCGCAGCTCGAAAAGTCATCGATCTCTAATCTGATAGATGAACGTATCAGCACTTCCATGAATCACATCGACAAGCTTCGCCTTCGTGTCGAGGACACCTCTTCGAAAGTTCTTGTCACTGGCGATCTCAATGCGGGAAAGTCGACATTCGTGAATGCCATTCTTGGCCGACCAGTCATGCCTATTGACCAGCAGCCCTGTACGACTGCCTTTTGTGAAGTCCACGACGCTGCAGAAAACGGAGGAAAAGAGGAAGTCCACATAATCAAAGAGGGAGTAACTTACAATCTCGACGACGAATCTACGTTTGCGAGAACAAACATAGTCGATTTGGAGAACTTTATCTCGGCAAACGACAACGAGAAACAGGTCCTCAAAGTGTATCTTTCCGACCCACGTTCACCCGCTCAATCTTTACTTCACAATGGCGTTGTCGATATTTCTCTGATCGATGCTCCGGGACTAAATCGCGACAGTCTCAAAACCACTGCCGTCTTCAGTCGTCAGGAAGAGATTGACGTCATCGTTTTTGTCGTCTCAGCAGAAAATCATTTCACTTTATCTGCCCGCGAGTTCTTGACTAATGCGAGCAACGACAAGGCCTATTTATTTATAGTCGTGAACAAGTTCGATGGGATTAGGGACAAGAACAAATGTCAGAGACTCGTCTTGGAGCAGATCAAACAACTTAGCCCCAGGACGTATGAGGACGCCAAGGACCTCGTGCATTTTGTCGATTCTGTCTCTTCCTTGGACCCTAACGCCCCGAATCCCTCTTTCACCAACCTCGAATCCGCTTTACGCTCTTTTGTCCTGACTAAACGCACCAAATCCAAGCTTCAACCCGCATCGACTTATTTGACCCGTCTACTTTCAGACGTCGATCTTCTTGTCAGCGCGAATGCCATTGTCGCCCAATCAGAAGTTGACCGCGCTCAGAATGATCTCAAGGTAGCTCGGCCTATTCTCGAGAAATTACAGTCAGGTCGTGAGTTGCTTGAGGAAGGCTTGGAGTCGATAGAAGCGCAAGGCGCAGGAAAGGCACAGGCTCATACCAAGACGTCCTTAGGTGAAGCTCTGAGGGGAGTCGAGCAAGGGAGGTCGACCGTTCAGCTCCCAACTTATCCGGGCATATTTGGCATTTGGGAGTGGGCAGGCGGGGTCAGACGCTCGTTTTTGGCTTCTTTAGATCTTGCTGTCAAGGCGGCTGAAGATGATGCACGTGCCATCACTACCGCTGGTGTTAACCAAATCTCTCAACTGGGTGACCACAATCTTCCTCAAGGTTTCGAGAGGTCTAGGCGGGTTTTTATGCCCGAAGCCATGTTTTCCGTTCGGGCAAACGCTAGGGGCATTAGGCGAAGAAACGGCGTTGTGGTAGCTGTTGGTATCCAGAGCCTGGGCGTCCAACGCTCAGACCTCCTTAAAACATCCCTTTTCGATTTGTTTGATCTTCAGCATCAAATCTCAATGCACTTCAATGACGCAAAGTCAGTGGAAGATTCAGGACCGACCACGCTTGGTATCGTCTCTGTGGGTTTGGGTGCTTTGACGATGGTGGGCGGAAAGGCCATGGGTGTCAGAGGGTTTATTGAAAGCGCAGTACGGATGAGCCATTTATTAGGAAACGAGTCTTCAAGGAAGTGGTTGGCACCTGTTATTGGAGCCGTTGCGATTGGCTTTACTGGATACCTGATTTTGGATCTGCCGCGTTCCGTTCCTCGAACGATTGGACGACGCATTAAAAACTCATTGACTACGAGTAATAAGGACGGTGGCCAGACTTGGACGGACACACATGTCACCAGGATCGAAAGGGAGACCAGAAAGGTGCTGAGGCTGGCTTCATGGGATCAAATGGAAAAATTCAAGGCTGCGACGGACGAAAATGAGAAGGTCGTACGCGGAGCTGAGGATATGGAAAGAAAGGCAAACAAAGCTTTGGAATGGTTCGAGCAGGCACAGAGCAGGACGGGAGAAGTAATGAATCAAGTGCATGAGGTTATTACTCCGGTATAAATCTCGATTTCGTGTGTGGTTTTGCCTACTTTCGATTTGTTCATTTTCAGATATAGATGTTCATCTCGTTGCAGTGTGTTATAGTATGTTCTTGAGACCCAGCTTGTTTCGACCTGCCTTGCTGCAAACTCTCTTCTTCGCCTTATCTTATTAGTAACGCTCCTTATTGATTGAAACGGTATGTAACTCCCCTTCACGTAGAGTATGAGTACGAATTGAATGAACACTACCATTTCCAAAAGTAGTGTTATAACTAGTCGGTCCGTGCCTTTTATGATATCTGAATCTTTGTTTAGTTATCTTTTATGCAATATGAGATTCTATATGACTTTCGCTCAGTGGCAAACAGCACAACCATCGAATAGGAAATTATCATTATCCTGTCGAGATTACGCCGGACAAAGCTTGAGGGAAATCCCTACAAACGCTCGCTGATATCTAGCGTTTCCAAGTTCTCCATTCGTTCAATAAACGGAGCGCTAGCTTTAGTCTTCAATTAACCGCCTTGTTATTCAGAACGTGCAAGCAAATCCGCATTCTCTGCTTATACCAAAAGTACAAAACAACACTCCCATAGCGTGAGGGGGTCGTTTCGAACGGCCCTCTAAATCGTTCTTCAAAGGTAAAACGATGCGGCTATAAAAGACAACGCAATAATAAGATGTGATGCCAGTGATATAGTTGCTCGGTGCGAAGCAGAAGTATAGGCGACAGTAGTCGAACTGCCGAATACTCGAACGTGCTGAATTTCAAAGTAGGCGTTGTCGTAGTTGGACGGGCTGCCGAGGACCCAGTTTTTGTAACACGTGCCTGTGCACGTTTCTGCAAAGATGGACGGTACGCCAGCTAAGAGATTGAAAAGGTTAGGACATATGATTCTCCTCTTTAGAGAGATGAAGGTTAATGACATACCAAAGTCTTGGATTACGAAGAGGCAAAGAAAAGAATGTGAGACAAAGACGCGTGATGTTGGGAAGAGCTTGATAGCTTACCTCCGCAGAGCGTGATGTCGAATATGAGATTTTGGGGAGCGAAATATTTGTTGATATCGCAACCAGTAAAAGGCCAGTTTGCGGTCGGTGTGCCTAAGGTTGTCAAGTCTAACGAGCTGGAGTTGATGGACAACGATGATGGAACTTGTTGTCGCTATTGGATATTCGGGTTAGTGAGACCCTCAATGACAGAGTGCATTCGGTGACCAAGAACTCGCCCTTCTACCTTCTTTATAGCTATCACCCACTCTCAACAGGAGAATCACTCCCTGTTACTTCCTCTAACCCAGATATGTTAGAAAGAGTTACACGCCTCATCGATGCTTGCAAAGCTGCACAGATTTAGCTACAGCATGCTGCAGACATTATGAAGAAATATTATGACAGGACAAAAGCCGATTCTTGTGAATACAGTCCAGGTGACTAGGTTTGGCTTGATGGAAAAAACATTACTACCCTATGTCCTATGAAGAAACTTGATGACAAACAATATGGCCCTTTCAAAGTTTTAGCCAAAGTCGACTCTGCCTATTACTTAGAACTTCCCAGAAGTTGGCATGGTAATATCCACGATGTGTTCAACAAAGTTCTCCTTATTTCTTATCACCCTCCGAGTTTTTCCTCTCAGCATTTGACATCTCCACCTCCACCCATCCAGGTAGATGGCATAGAAGAATACGAGGTCAATTATATCAAAAACACTAGAAAATAGCATAACCAGATCAAATTCCTAGTACACTGGAAAGGATATCCAGATGAAGACAATATATGGGAACTGAAGAAAAACATCACAAATGTACAGGCTGCTATTGACAACTTTTACGACTCACACTCAAAAGCCCCCAGATAAATTTTTGGGATGAAAATTATTGAAGTGCAGGATATTGTAATGCCCAGTTTTTTGGCTATGTTTTTCTTTCTCTTTTATTCGATTACTCAGATGTATTATCTCATGCCTAGCCTGTTGCCCAGCCTAGGAGTATCTTAGTTCCTGATCCACTTCCTTTTATATTATTTTCCTCTCACATATTAGTCAAGGCCCCACTATACTTCTACTTCATTCTGGCCTTTGACTCACCTTTAGTCTTTTCCCTTTTCCTTTCCCCTTCACTCCCCTATTTCACCTTTAGGGTTATGGTTAGTAGACTTACTATAAATAGGGTTCCTAGCTACTGCTATAACCTTAGAGTTGAAATCCTAGTTACTTCACCTTAGTTTTGTTTGACTCTTGAAGCCCTTCTCCCCTACCTACCTATTCAAGTCAGTCTTCAAGCTCAGGCATAACAAACTTCTCAAACAAGATGCATATATGCACCACCATTCAACTATCTCGATCTGAACACATCTAGAGTTAATTCTCAGTATTAACAAGCTCTTCCTCTCTAGCAACCTACTCTACCTCCACCTATACTCCTACCCTTACCTCCATCTCTATCTCCTCCATCTATACCTCTACCTATATCTCTACCCAGGCAACCAACTCTCCCACTGAGAGAGCCAACTCCAAGAGAATCAACTCCACTGTCTGATAGTGCTCTTACTTCCAATAGCCTCGATCAACTCAACAGAAATAAGGAATTATAGACATCTGGCAAGATTTGTACTACTCTATATCAATGGAGAGGTTAGATTAGGTTAGGTAATATCAAAAATCAGCCATTAGGTTGATTTTTGTCAAAGATATTATCTGGAGGGTAGATAGTACTAGAGGGTAACAAGTCTTCCAGGGGAAGATAGGTTTTTACTAGAGAGCTCATCAGCCCTAAGTGCCTGTTAACTCTATGATCTGCTGCACCCTCCCAGGGGGTGCTAAATTCCCAAAATGGAAAATTTCAAAGATGATTTAGATAGCTAAGGAGGTAGTGAGTACATTTCAAATACATTTCACTTCTATTTCATTCTATTTCAGGCTATTTCAAGAGATCTCTAATAATTTATAAATAGATTTAAGAAAAAAAAGAAAATGTGAAAAAATAATAATAGAGATTTAGATAGCCACAGCAGAGGAGAGTGCATTTCAAACATATTTCACTTTTATTTCATTCTATTTCAGGCTATTTCAAGAGATCTTTGATGAATTAAAAATAGATTTGAGAAAAAAGAGAAAAAGTAAAAAAATAATAATAGAGATTTAGATAGCCAAAGCAGAGATGAGTACATTTCAAATGCATTTCACTTCCATTTTATCTTACTTCAGGCTATTTCAAGAGATCATTGATAAATTAGAAATAGATTTTAGAAAAAAAAAGAAAAAGAGAAAAAATATTAATAGAGATTCAGATAGCCAAAGTAGAGGAGAGTGCATTTCAACTAGATTTCACTTCTATTTCATCTTACTTCAGGCTATTTCAAGAGATCTTTAATGGATTTTAAATAGATTTTAGAAAAATAAGAAAAATATTAATAGAGATTCAGATAGCTAAAGTAGAGGAGAGTGCATTTCAAATAGATTTCACTTTGATTTTATTATATTTCAGGCCATTTCAAGAGATGTTTAATAGATTTTAAATAGATTTTAGAAAAATTTGAAGTTGCTTAAAAATATTAATAGAAATTTAGATACCTAAGAGTATGGTGAATACATTTCAAACATATTTCAGTTTTATTTCACTATATTTTAGGCTATTTCAAGAGATCTTTGATAGATTTAATATAGATTTCAAGTATATTTCAAGTGGGCTTGAAAATATTAATAGAGATTTGGATAGCTTTAGAAGTGGTGAGTACATTTCAAAGATATTTTACTTTCATTTTATTATATTTTTTGATCTATCTTGAAATGTGTCAAAATCAATCAAAAACATCTCAAAATATAATGAAATGGAACTGAAATATACTTACCACTCCTAAAGCTATCCAAATCTCTATTAATATTTTCAAGCCCACTTGAAATATACTTGAAATCTATATTAAATCTATCAAAGATCTCTTGAAATAGCCTAAAATATAGTGAAATAAAACTGAAATATGTTTGAAATGTA
>QGOD01000607.1:0-24722 GCA_003313065.1 Sarcodon sp. MG97 | reverse complement strand
AAACCTCTCTAGTTGGTGCTAAGTAGTGGTCTTCAATGGAATTCTAGGAACTCGTGTCAATCTTACTTGTGATTATTTTTCGAACAAGGAAGACCTCGGGTCGCACAACTCGTTACGACATTGTATATCCCAGTACACACCGCGTGCTGGCATGCATCGATTTTGTCGCAAGGCATTTCAAGATCCTAAATTTAACACTTAAATTTCATATCCTACATTCCCCAGCCTCAGTTTTACAGCTATATTATCCTTAATCGAATAATGGTTGCCGGAGACATCACAAGTTACTGAATAAATGTATACTTCAGATTCTATCGTTCCTCTGTACAGAGCCATATTCATCACGGCCCGCAACGACCGCGGCTTTGGCAACCTCATATCGAAACGTTCCATCAGAAGCCAATTCCTGGGTGTGACGACACAAGCTACCTCTCTCAGCTCATGGATGGGGTCTGAGGATTACAGGAATGAGGGCGACTTCGAATGAATGGAGACTTCGTACGATTGGATGCCGTTCGTCATAATCATTACGCGTCATCCTTTCTCCCTCACTACGTCAAGAATAGCACCCCCACTCCGCAAAGATTCTACACAACACGGGAAGATCTTTCAAGGATTACTTCGGAGTCCACTCTTCCTGCTCAAGTGAATATCCCGCATTGTACAGTCTGCGTTTTATCTGCACGAAACGCGAAAATTGCTCACTATTCAAAAAAGTCCTCCGCAACACCACCAGCTGATTCCGAAGAAACAGTCTCATCATTAGGCCGTCCTCTTGCTTCTGCATTTATAGACACGTGTCAGTACCATGTCACTAGCAGAGAAGAACAATCACACACGGTCTTTTCCCAACTACCTGATCAACAGACTCATTCTCAATTGGGGACTGATCGTATCTTGTGCGTTGTCCAAGTACTTTTATATCCGGTACATCTGGTGACGACATGGAATGATATGATTCGCTGAGATAGATAACAGAAAACAGAAGGACTCAGCAGTAGGACAAACTTCTCGTTATGGGCCAGCAAGTGAAGACATTCCAAAGTGCGACAGGGATCTTATTCATGCATCGTCGACCACCCCAACTGACGTTACTTCTCTGCTATCTGATACATTTTTTCCATGTTCGAGCACAGGTAGCAAGAAGCAGATTGTTCGCGGACCCTAGTGCTCCGGTTGGCCTGGCAACCGCAGGAATACTCCGCAAAATTTACACTTCTTCGAGAAAATCAGGTTCAGACGCGGCAATAAACAGGTCGAATATAACTTGGTATGCCCGTAATTTTAGTGCAGCGAAATCGTTCTATAATTAGGTGGATTACGAATCGAGGACCGCGTGCTGCGAGTTATTCTTGACCACACTAGAAGATAAAGCATACTACCCTATCAACTCGACTGATCTTTTTCCAAACAATGAAGATCGTCTCCATTTCCCGTAGCCCCAAGAATAGACTCAACACGAGAATGAGCGGAAAAAAGAAGGCTGACAGTGTTTAGTATCGGAGACCTTTTGGGACAAATCTATGAAAATCTGCGCAGTAAGATGGCTGACAGTCCTCTGTGTTTTAATATTCCGAAGTGCATCGACCTGGCCTGTGCTGAGGTATAGTTGTCCGCTACTTTTACACCGCGGGTGACTGTTAGTGAAATTACTGTGAGGCTAGAAGTTTTTCAAACTTGCCTTCTTACCCCACCAGGGACTGTCTGTGAAGGACGGACGTCGCTTTAATTGTTTCACACCCGCCTTGTACTGACTTTGTGGAAGCACTCTTTTACGGCCGACACAACGACAGTTTTGGGTGGACCCAAAGGATATACCGACCGAGATAATATCGTGAATGTGAGCATCCCATGCCAACCGATCACAGACAATCTTATCTTTCGTCCGCACAGATGGCAATATCTTGATGCTTTAGCATGTGGAAAGCATATCAAATACGCGCAGGCGTAGAGTCAAAACAAGGACCTAGATACATACTGCGACACCAATTGATTGAGTTGGTGAATTAGGTCAGGTCGTGGGATGTGTGCAGGCTGGATCGTGTTTAGTGTACGGGCCACTTCGCCATGGATACAAGATCCCATAACCCGCATATCTGACCCGTCAGGATCTCATACATAGTGTGCAAGCCGAAACACCGATACTTGAAAAGCCAGAACGATGACAACGAGCTATGCTGTATGGTGGAATCGCGAGATCAACTGAATCAGCGACTCCAAAACCTTTCATCGGTGTTCCGGACCAACTAGTCCCAACCCTGTAACAATGGCAAAATAAAGCAGGTTTTACAGCAGTTAGGTACGGCACTGATTTCCTGTCGACAGAAGTGCTGATTATGAACTAGTGGGCTGGAATGAGCATTATTGTATGATAGCCGCAGGAATGTTGTCATGAAGTTACTTACGTCAATCGGATCGGTGTACTAGTAGTAGAGTCCATCAGACACGGAAATCCTACATGAAACCGCGATGGTACCGGGCCGTACGTGACGCACAGGTCGGGCGCAAGCTTGTAAGTTGAAAATGACGGATGATTACCTCCGGCTATTCACAGTCCAAAGAGAACACAAGCGACGAATAATTTGTTGGGAACTAGACCGGGACGAAGAAGTTCGGACGGGGAATTAGCGAGCAGTGATCGCGGCAGATGGGTGGGAGCCAGTGAGGGGAATCAAGGGCTTCGAAGTCCAGGCCCTGTACATAGAGACATGTTCTAACTAATCGCCGCTGCAAAGATACGGTTATATGTCCTGAGCGGCTGAGCCTATTGGATTGCCGGTAGCGAATACGAGAGTTTGCTTGGGAGAGAGTCAGCTGAGAACAACAAATGATGATGCTCACTAGTAACTACTGGCAGTAAGGCGAAGAACTTTTACTTTCCAAATATACATACGTGGAACCAGTTTGAGTTGAAGATGCATCATCACAAAGCCTACCACAACACCTTTAACCTATTTCTAATCAAAAATCTGGTCGCTTTAGTTACAAAGACGGTACCAAGGTTGTGAGGCTCATCGCAATTGTTGAATGTGATAATCACTTTGCAACGACATCGCCTTTGGCTCGTACCGTTCTCCCCTTTCCTTCACATGTGTTATTAAATCTACCCCAAGTAATTCAGGCCCCAGAATTAGTTCAAGATGTTCGTTCCTCTAAAGCTGGAACACTGCCGTAACATACTTCCGTTTACGAAACTCAGAGTGCGAAAATATTCTTCCTGGTAACACCGCCCTCAATGGAGCGTTTATCGCTAAAGGCAAAGGTTTTGTGTTCTGCAGCGCAGGCTTTCGGTCGTTCTCTGTTGATGGGCTGTGACGACCCTATAGAGGTAAGACAGCTGTATCGTGCAAATCATAAGAGCGATAGCCTCACTTGCTCAACCAGTCCAATTTGCCCGTGATGGCATCAATCCAAGGAGCGGCATAGACGGTTGGTCTCGCTGGGGTTTTTCCGGTTGTGGGAACGTCTTCGTTGGGTTACCAAGGTGGTTGATGAGTTTGCTGAGGAGAGCAGTATTACTGTCAAATTGCGCATGATTCCTGTGCAATGGCAAGAACTGACGAAACTCGTGTTTTTATTAGTACACACTTGAACTTGGAGATGAGGTAATTCGAGTTGAACCGAGTCAATATTCAATTGTCTGTAAGTGTCGGGAACAACGTGCAGTGTCCGGCTCTTGAACTTGACGCGATTTGAGGCGTACTCAATCGTTGTTCCCAGCTTGTCAGGTGTCCAGACCTACAGTATATAGCACGTCTAGTATTCGGTTCCAAAAAGCTGTAACAACGGTCAAATATCATGAAACTCCTCTACTATGATCTTGAATAATTGTCGTAAATCATCGGATTCCGGCGTCTAAACAGTGATCTGCCGCATAGCCACCACTCCGGGCCGGCCAAGACTTCGAACTAGCCGCCCTCGAACCATACGATACTTCTGTTTCAGACCTCTGACTCTGATAGCTCATCTCAAAGAAATAATCGAAATCCACATTATAATTTCTTACAAATTAACAACCTGGTACCGAAACACGAAAATGAAAGTTAATAATCGAGTCCAGGTGGTTCTGGTATCGT
The DNA here is from genome assembly GCA_003313065.1 of Sarcodon sp. MG97. Classification (NCBI taxonomy): domain Eukaryota; kingdom Fungi; phylum Basidiomycota; class Agaricomycetes; order Thelephorales; family Thelephoraceae; genus Sarcodon; species Sarcodon sp. MG97. Next base: position 20,646 of record QGOD01000607.1, on the reverse strand, counting down.
CAGCCACATATTTCATACAATCTCAGATATCAGAGCTTGAACCGTTTAGTTCGCAGGGGCGTCCGCCGCTTCCGCATAGGCGACGACTGAGCAGAGTTGACCTGCACACGCTTTATTCAACAAACCGCCGCAGCCACGAAACAATAGCACTCACCTTGGCCTCCTCTCGCTTCTTGATATATTCTTCGGCCATGCCTAGTTCCTCTTCTACTGCAGCTATGTTGGCGCGAAGATCAGACGCCTCCTAGGCTGACGAAACACGAGCCGAGTCCAATTCTGCACCCCTTATTTCGGGAGCATCAAATTGTTCCTCCATCGTGAACAGTCGGACCGCAAGATTTCTCTTTTCCTCATGTACATCTTTCAGTTTGTTTTCCAGGCCAGTTGTTTGATCAAGGAGATTTTTCTCAAGCTTGATGCTTTGTCACGAGTTTGTTCCAAGTCTGATCCATGCTTGTTGTTTATGTCAGCGGGCTTCATAATTTCAGCAGCGAGCAGAAATAGTGTTCGCGCTGTCAGAGACTTGACTCCTCAAAGTGGTCATTCTGAGGTTCCAAGTCTACGATACGGTCGTAGAAACCCTGAACTTTGGAGCGCTAGGACTGGAGGGGGTCCCTCTCCAACTCCGATATGGAATTATCCGAAACTTGAACACTGTGGCATGCCGTAACAGTTACGTTCTCCTGAGTGCATGTCAGAGGAATCGATGTTTATGACAATCACCTTGTTCTGCAAAGATCGGTCGAGGCCCTTGATCGGATTCGCCCCGGGAGTGGGGAGTCCTTGGAACGGTGTTACTTTAAATGGTGTGAGGGGCAGGCTCATGGCGCTCCATGAATGCATCATAATCATTGTCAGAATCAGCGTCACTACTAGGCGCAGGGGTAGGACGATGAATGATACATGGTATCATAGATCCGCTTTCTGTCCGAGTCGCTGAAAGGACTCTCCGGCTTCGCATGCCATTAAGCGAAGGGGCGCTAGGTGTAACATGGGTGATTCTTCTGCGCTTCAAAAGACAGGAACTTGACATAGGGAGCGATATCCGGGGGTTTTCGTCCCGGGTCGTTGGGATGGATTAGCCGGCGCATAATATTATGTCAACGGCACTTCGACACTTCGCCCCACGATGTCTCCCTAGTTCTTCATTGGCTGCACATAGCATTTTATCCCAGCCGTTTCCTTTCTTTCGTTTTGCGACCCGCAAATCAGGTAGCTTCCAGGAGCTTCACACGCAGCTGCCGTTCAGTTCGTATGATCTTCAGCCGGTTTGGGTTGTTGGATCCAGTCTACGAGAAGACAAAATGGATTACCCCTTGAGATGGATGGAGCTCTCGCTTGCGCACCCGTCCTGTGGCCCCTGTGTCAAGGGCTGTGCTCTGAACTTCCTCCTCCTCCTCCTCCTCCTCCTCCTCCTCACTTTCAATGCGCAACTCTGAATTCCTTCTCTACTCTTTTCCTGACTCTATCTTCCTGGGCCGGTGTCGGGTCGGGAGGAAGCACTTGTAAAGCGGAAGAGACTCAGAAGCGATTGTAATTTAAGCAAGTCACAACCTACTACATCGAAACATACACTTCTCTAGCTCGTGGCGTCATGGAAATATATCCGCGAGGTTTGACTTTTTGTAAAATGCCAATTCCAAATCTATGCGGATTGGGTGAGAGAATAATATAGCGAACGAAAGTTCCTCAACGCAGGAGACTCTGAAGGCCGCGAGGGAACCAGACTTTCCAGCGTTGTCCCAGCGGTTGATCACGTTTCTTTGCTCCTTTTCTTATTGAGGGAACACAGAAAGTCAAAGCCGGTGATCGAAATATAATGACAGTGCTGACCAGATTCCCGGATCGTTGCTTGATGAGCATATTTCCCGAAAAATCCTTTGATAGCTTCCGAGAGGCCCCCTAAAATATCTACGAGGGCGCATAATTTGAGGGACATATGATATGAGTGGCGGAATGAGGAGGATTAGAATATGTTGGATATGATGAGGGCCTGCGAGTGACGCCTGCGTCAAATTTCTTGCCTTGTAAGCGCATGATCTGGAAAAAAGAGTGGATATTTTTTTTTTAAGGATGAGAGACAGTACAACTGCGCGTATAAATCCATCTCGATACCAAACATCAGCGGCACAGTATTGTTGGTGAGAAGCCTTCAAAGATACACAAGGGATAAGATTTAGGTGGGTTTGGAATGTTAATGTCTTGGTGGATAAAAAACGATGCCCAATCAAAGGAACAGGCACGGTATCATCAATCAAATGCATCAATGCCTAGGCTCCTCCAGGTCAAAGACGAGCGGCCGTGGGAATAACAGGCTCGCTTATGGGGGTTGCCGCCTGGAATTGACCCAAGATGCCCAGGTGTGCAGACATCCACGGAGAGTCTCGGCATTTGCATCAAACACCGCCGTATACGGTAAAGTGTCGGATACTAGGAACACATTGCATCATCATCGGTGGATCTTGCCAGAGCCGTACGTTGGTTCAGACGCAAGTACGGGCCCGACTCTAACCGAAAAAGTGTGCACGTGCCGCAGCACGGACCGTTACCCAGTCGTTTGTCTGCGCAGCATTGTGGATACGATCATTCAAGGATTTCCCATGTCCGACTCGGCCATTCAACGTGACAACAACCGGTCTTGAGATCCGAAGTATACTACTGATCTGGTTGTCTCACCTGTTCGCCCAATTGATGCTAGTATCAAGCTCTCATTTGCGCTGCAAGATGTTTGACAATTGTCGTGCATAATTCCATCATCTGATAACTTTCGGTCGCACGCCTATCGATACTTTCTTGGTTAAAAATACACTACTTCGTTGACTCACGCAGGTTCAAATCTCCAGCACTGATTATCGCCTGCCCACTTCCCCCATAAAATGACTGGCGTTCCTGGCGTCGTATTTCCGTGATCAGACAGATCAATGTTCAATCGCGTTCCGTGGATGAAAAGCCTGTTGAAAGAACAAGATCGATGATCAATATTACATTGAATATTGAATCGTGAGATGAAAACAAAATAGCCATGACTTGCCGATGCACGGACGAATCGTTTTCGTCTGGCCATATGTCCCATGCGAACTGGGTATCCCCAGCAACGACGCGGGTTCCATTCTGGGCGCTTTCTTTGCTCCCCTCGATGCTGAGCCACTTGCCCGTAGACGCGTTCTGTAGAGTCCATCCGGAACCGTCTCCAGCGAGTCTCCACTGGTTGATACATATCTTGTTAATCGATGTGACAAGTAAACACATTCGAACGTACTTTCTGATTATCTCCATCATGCAACCCATAACCCTGTAAAGACCCACATAACATCAACCACAGTGACTCCAATGAGAGTGAGAAAAAAACACACAATTATCGATACATTGTCTCCTGCAGATAGATCAAGAGCGTTTCCGGCTTTCTTGTTGATGAGATAGTAGGTTCCCCCTGCCGTGACAGACATGATTACAATTGCGTGGGAGGGTGTATTGTGGTGCGTCTTATAACGAAGGGAGTGATAGAACGTGTCAAGTTGACAAATCAGTGCAGAATATGATGACCAGACGCAGCACACATGATATTGTTTATAGTTCTATCATGCATCGATCTGGGACACATCGATAACGTGTACACGGTGAATGGGGATAGTGTGGTTTGTCTAGCGGGGTTTGGAATAGCATCCTTCAAAGTTGGAATAGAAGACACGTTCTCTGTGAAACTTCAATATGACAGGCGGCAGAAGTCAATACGTCAAAAGTGTAGAATATGATATGCTTCAGATGTGCTCCTGTTGAGGATCAAGTAGCTGTAGTGTTCAAAGCCCTATAGTTGGAGAGGAACCCAACTGATGGAAATGACTAAGACGTCCAGTCCAGTGTTCTAGAACCAAAGCTTTTCCTTTCGGTGGTGGCCGGCAAGCTAACGTCGCCGATTCAAAGACGATCACATAAGGGAAAGGCAGGAGTAGTCACACGGCTGAAGAATGACGATACTAGAAGTGCGGCATTGTAAGTATCCATAAGCGAAGAATAACTTACTACTGCAAACGAGTCCGAACGGAAGCTTGCAATAGACAGAACACGGAGACATTAACAAGAAAGTTGAATGTCTCTCCGGAGATCTCTGACTCCCCAGAAAGCAGAAGAGGTACGCGAAAAACCGTTGGCTACACGCTTTGGACGAGTCTAGACATTTGAATATGGCCTATAACGGAGGCTCGCCTTTTCGGAGGGGGAGACATTCTGAATCCGCTCACCACCGAGACTCGGAACTAGGCTGCGACGAGAATAGGATGGGTCGAGGTGCTAGTGTAGGTTTGAATCCGATGAGATGTGGCTGACTGACTTTTTTTTTGAGTGGCTGGTACTGTAATATGTAGTTCCTCGATGATCTTCATATTTCCGGGAAGAAAATTTTTTTAGGGTTCTGAGGTTGCCCCAACTCACTTTCTTCCAACCATCATGTCTACCCTCCCGTACCAAAAATCCACGGATTGCCTGTGGCCTGAAGTTCCTTCCTCAAGCTCATACTCTCCGCTGTTCAGCACCTGTGACACTCTCCCGCAACTTTTAAGTACAGAGGATTGTCAACATGTTCTGTTTGGGCAGTTTACATTGCGTTGTACAAAATGAACGTCCTTATTTTTCTTTCTCTCTCAGATGATACCGTAGATGTCGCGCTCCATACCATGAATCGGTAGCCTCATTCACATATATCGTGTTGGAATCGCACTCAGGAGTGAACTTGGAACTCAGAAGCGATCCTGGACCGACTCCGCCGTGTTCCAGGGTTGGTGTGGCGGTACTGCATGTTGGATAGGATGCTGTCACCAGATTCCAATGGCTATTACATGAACGCGTATTCGCAACATTCACACCAACAGCATCAATTGGTTTCGTATAATCTCTTTCATTATAGCAACATCGGGAATATCGGAATCATTTCCGACATCTTGTTTCCACTTTCCGGATCGATATATCGACACAGATGTTCTACTTCAGAGTGCGGTCGGCCTCACAATCAAGCGACATACTCTGCGTTCGTCTTCACTTTCTCACAGGGATGATCGTGCCGTTGGTCCCTGGGCAGGCTGATATACCGTCTGGATGATCTTTGACAGTGCTTTGACCGCGCGGCCTACCCATCAAACTTTGATCGAGGCTGGTAGCAGTCCGGTCGAGTTCGGACCGTAACACGAGGAGGAGAGCCAACATGCACGTTTCCAATGAAACGGGATACAGACTGTTACAACGGTGCAAAGTGACGTGCAGGTTATGGCGCCACCATTGACGAGGACTGGAGAGCTTGGGTGTCCGGATAGTATGTGTATCCGAGGGCCATCGGAACCTTCGGGGCGGAACAGCAGGGTCGACCTGGACATATCCCAAATGGGTCCAGCTTATTTACATGTGTTTACATCTATAAGAGGAAATATATTGCTAAGCGGTGGCGCAAGAAGCGAAAGCCCACGCGCACGTAAATATCCGGTAATGCGCGGGTCAGTCAATTCCAAATCGCCTCTTTCACATCGACAGCCATCTCCTCTCAGTCCAGTCGTTTCCCTAGGCTCCTAGACGTTCCCTGTGTTGTTTGGCCATTCGTGCTTTAAGCACTAGTACTCGAAGCTATGTCTGCTGCTCAACCGATCTCTTTTCTCCCTCAAAATGACTACAATCCATCTTCTGGTTCTTATGTTGGCGATGTGCCAATGGGTTCCTACAACAACTCTTTCAACCCTGCATCTTATACACGCAAGGTCATGGGTTCACCATATTCCTGGAGTGCTGGTTCGTTCGGAAGTAGATTTTATCCTGGTTGCTCTCCAGGGCAACTTTTGGGACCGTTAGAGTGAGTTTCGCTCTTTTCTCATCTAATTTCTCTTTCTTCGTTGTATTTGGGTCCTCGTACATATGGATTTGTGATACTCTGATCCGCCTTGTTGGCAATCAGACGCCAAGGTACCATTTGACACTGACGCTGAGAACGAGCAGATTCTGGTCCTGGCATATTCATGCGTGTGTCTATGATTGGAGCTATTAAGGCGCCATCGCCATATCGTCCGTGTTGTTCGGGTGGTTCATTGTTTACCTTGTTCCGAGCGTACCAACTGATGCATGGCAGTGGGCGTGGCCTCGGCCTCGTGGCTGTCGCACTGCTTCTCCATTTACGTCTTTGTATTCACATACTCCGAAGAACGTTCTTATGGTGATTATATCACCTAATGCCGCTTAGATGGAGATTTCCGGTCAAGAAGTCTTCAGCTGTGGTCTTATCAGACTTGACTGGCTTCCTATCTCTCTTCCTTGTTCGGTTTCCTTGCTCTACATTCTGTGAACTAACATCGGGTTTTCCAGTCCGACCGAGTTCAAGTGCGCTAGAATGAGTTCGAGCATTGAAAGCGATAGGGGTTCCTTGATGAACGCACTCAACATCGTCGGTCGAGAGGAGGAGATGGTATGTTTTCCTTTATCAAGTTTCCTTGACCCTTGCTAAGTTAGTTGCAGTGTCGTGATTATACATGTTGCGGTCTCCACCTCAACGACCTTCATGCTCTCGTAGAGCATTTTGAAGAGTGCCATGTTGTCGTTTGGGATCCTCACGCTGGGAACTACAACCCGTCCGTACTACCCTCTCAACAACACCCTTACGTTCCACCTTCATCGATATGCCAAGGTCCCTTTGATCCCGATGACATGGAACTGGAATTTGACCAGAGCAGTGCTCCGTCATCGAGCGGATCTTCACCACCCGATACACCTGTCCACACCCCATTATCTACATATCCGTCAGTCTCTGCGTTTGATACCACGACCGTCTTGCCCAGTAGATCTGGCTTGTCTGTCAATCCGTTCCCCTCCGCATCGCACAGGAACAAGCGTGCAGTAGAGCAGACTGAAGTATTCACTGCTTACGCTAGGGCGAAGGAGTACGCTGTAGCCCTTGCCACTTCCGAAGAACAAGACGTATTCGCCGTTGGTGGCCGAAGCGGTTGCGTGACGCCTGCGCTTTTACTATCTTCAGGCGGGAACACCCCTGTTCATAGTCCTGATGGTTCACGAGTCAATTCACCTTCACCTAATTCACCAACCTATGCCAGCCCTTCTATCTCCTCATCTTCGTCGACATCCATTCCTGCCGCTCCATCACCGAAGTCTCAAAACACCTTATCTCGGCCTACCAATTCACTATTGGTCACGAAACCGTTCAAGTGTCCCAAACCAAACTGCAACAAGTCATACAAGCAGGCGAATGGCTTGAAATACCACATGACGCATGGGTCGTGCAACTTCACCCCTTGCAAAGAGGGGGAGGTTGTCAAAGAAGGCATGAGCGATAGTGAAGTGCGAGAGGTCGAGAAGCGGCTACGGCCATATGCTTGCGGCGTTGGGGACTGTGCAAGACGCTACAAAAATATGAACGGCCTTAGGTATCATTATCAGCACAGCGGAGAACATGGCGCTATGGGTCTTGCGCTGTTGGCTTCTGGACAGCATGAGTGCCTATTAGGGAAGAGGGGTGGAAGTGTTGGTGTCAGGCAGGAACAGCACCAACAACATGTCACGATGATGAGCCAACCTCAACACCCAGATTTATCGCAACAAAATTTCTATCAACCTCCACAGCACCAACATCCATCGTCGCCACAGCAGCCACAACAGTATGCGATGTCACCGTGGGGGATAATGAATCAGCAGTAGCCGCACTACTAGATGGATCCTCATTCGCGAGCCTATTTCTCAAATAATGATTATCCAAAAGTATTTAACGACGTCCCTCCACCCTCGATGTGCAGTAGTGGATGATGGGATTGTATATAATGTAAGTTGCGCGTACAATATTGTTGTCGAGACAACTCTTCATTTTTTTGTCGTTGCCTGTGTTGTAGTCCCGCACACGCATAGATGCTCTGTGTTGTTTTTTACCTATCTTTCGCCTTCCCTTTACACTAATGCTGTCTCATTTGTGTCTTCCAAGCCCGATCCCTCATTTCCCTGTCGTGTTTTCTGCTTTTACAATTGTCATCACCTAATTCGACCTGACAAAGGTCTTGATCGTCCTCCTTTCTTTCTTTTGTTATGTGCTGAGGGGCGATTAGAATCCCCCTTCTTTACTTGCGTAGTTGCTTAATGTACATGTTCCGGTATATTAGATGAATATACCTCCTCCCATTTTCCGACGAAGTATGTGTTTATTGATACGCAAGCTTTTCACGGAAGGGGCTAGTAATAGTCTGAATTATTTAAATGTGTACGGATTCACTTGTTGCAGAATATCATCCCAATCTCTCCATTGCTTCGCCCTTAAATCGGAACAAATATCGTCCTGGCCATATTTCTTTCCATAGCTCAGCCAACTAAGGGGCTCCCGGTCCTCGTCTTCCAACTTATCTCGAGCGCCCTCGTACCACCCGTAACCCCGCGACCTGCGGCCTTCATTGGCGCGATCATACTTCAGGAGCTGATATAGCTCGTTATCCCAATCGTGCTCATTGAGTTTCCCTGAGGGTGGGCTTGGGAGTTTAGAAGAAGCGCCGTAATTTACAGCAGCGTCTTGTTCTTCGTTATTCTCGTCGTCATCTCCGCTGTACGGTTTCCCAGTACTATCAGGAATAACGGAAGAAGAAGAGCAAGCTTGTTGCGCAGGAGTTTGATGACGTGAAGTAGAACGACGTCTGGCACCGTGCACGGGATCCGTATCACGTCTGTCCGCTGATGTGAACTTTCTCCTAGGTTTAGATGGACTACAGGGTGGCCGTGCTGCTTGAAAGTGATGTTCTTCCGTGTCTTCTGCAAGAGCGCGTCCCTTGCCTTTATCCAGCTTTGTGGTTGGGGCTTCGGGATCACCTTCAGGTGACCCGTCCACGCGAGCGCGCTTTGACCGTCTCTCAGAAGTATCCAACTCGTCGTGCACAATGGATGCTCCAGATTGGTCCTCTTGTAGGCCTCGGGAACGCTTGAGCGATCTAGATAGAATTCGCACACACATACACACAAGTCAAGATGAGTTGCAGTATGTAACAAGGTATTCGCGATTATTGATCACTTACCTTTCAACTCCTCCTTTCCCTTTATCGAGTTTCTGCTTCTTCCTGCGGAGTTTTCTTTGTGCTGCCAGCTCCCGAAGCTCACCTTCTTCCTTCTCGTCGTCGCTGATCCACTCCTGACACCAATCATCCTCCCACATGAGTTTGCTAACGACCGGCCCCCCTTCCATCACATTAGCTATGATATCTTTCCGCTTCCGGACCATGTTGAACGCTCGATCCAGCAATTGCTGTAGTCCATCCTCTTCTGTGCTTAATTCATCTTGAATTCTTGTCAAATCATATATAGCCTGGCTTGAATCTTCCACTGCGGCGGCGAATGCTCGCTGTAGATCATAATGGTTCTTGACGGCAATTTCGAAGCGACGGCGTAGAACCTGATTAGGGTTCATGTCCGAAGAAACTGGGAATTCATCAAAAAGGCTCGATATCGCAGGATCTGGTGACTGCGGATCATCGAAAGTAGTATGAGGAAGGAAATCTTCAAGGGCTGAACGAAGATCACTAAGATCTTCGTTAGGGACGAAGCCGAGAGCAGGGCCAGTCGGGAAGGGCGAATGCCTGCCTTCTCGTAGTTGATCGGAACCCTCTTCGTCCATATCGTCAGGTGCGGGGGAAACAGAACGGCGGCCTTGAGGACCTTGTACGGATGCCTCATCTCGTCGTTGTGAGTTTGCGAGTGATGGCATATCTTCGTCAGACCCGATTGCTTGATCGTTCTCGATCACTAATGAGGGATCACCTGTGAAATGGGAAAAATATGATTAGCGCTCAGATAGTTTCGGAGATGAATTCAATATCACCATCATAATTGCCAGAGGTGGAGTCATAATCAGGTGGAGGGGGAGAAGACTGTCTTGGACGGTAGATAACAAAAGCATAGGACCGCTTGAGCCTTCTCGGATCGGTGGTGTTCTCGGCTATAGAAATTTGTTGATCTGATTTGCGGGATTGGCCACCCTGAGTATTTTGCACAGGGTCTGCAGCGTTGTTCTCGTCGTCATCAGAGCGAGCTATTTCTTCGTCAGCATTCTGGTGATCCGCCTCCACGATCGGTCTGGATTCTTGCCTACGAAGCGCCTTGATAATTTTATGAAGATGAGGCTTGAATCCGTGATAGATACGCTTTTGTTTCTCCTTGAGCCCAGGAATGACGTCCTTATCCAAGATGTTATATCGATTCAACAGACTTTCTTCGTGTATTGGATTGCGAAAGGAATTATCCACACGAATACCAGGTACATAGGTACGACCTCTGAAGATTGCATCAAGTATTTGAGATTTTGTACCTGAGTCGATAATGTGGCGTGGCACATGCTTGTGTGCCTATACGTATGGTTGAGAGGATGGATATAAATCAGCTTCAAGGTAGTGTTGGAAGAGAGAGAGAGAGAGATACATACCCTTGCGTACAGCTGCACGACTTCTTCAGGTTCTGCTTCTAACTCGGTACGATTGATATAAGGTAAGTTGGGTGGCGATGTTGTCATTTTTGTACAAATATCTGACGCAATTAATTGTAACGAGCTTTCGGTTGTTGGTACGAACGGATCAAGGTGTGGGAGAGGAGGGGGAGTAGGTAAGGAGTAGAAATCGACTAAAGCCCTCGTTAAATCGCATGCGCAATAACTCCCGTGCCCTTGTTGTAGAACCTATTGTTCCTCTAAAAATGGAGGCACAATGTATTAGCTGTGGGTGCACAGCAATTGCCGATTCCGTATTGGGTTCGACTCGGAGTGGATCACGCAAGATGTGTGAGCCTCGAGGCGGTCAAGTCATACGTGATTCATTCAGAACTGTAAGTGGGAGCAGGGTCTTAGTACCATTACTTTTGACTTGTAAAACCCCACCTTCGCCAGTTAACGCGTCTCCATAGTCATTCTCAAGTGATGGTACTCCTAAAGCGGCGGCGGTTCCTGGCCGCAATGGCCACATGCCATTGCCACTCCATTTTTTCAATTGCCTTATTTGAATCAAACTCTCGTAAATGATTATCAGAGAAGTATTAGGACGGTAGAACACAAAGGATACAACACATATTCATCTACTCTAATCACTTAAGACGACGGTTTCTGCTGTGGCCGGTTGATGAGAGCGCAACAAGGGCTCTGCCTGGACTCTGAAACAACAGTGCAGAATAAGCTGATCAACTCCAATTAGGCTTCAACAATTAAAGGTACTTACCCGAAACTAGCCTTCAGAAATTCATCTAACAATACTTCTTTCTTCTCGTACCAATAGTTCTGCTCAGCTCTTGCCACTCGCAATTCTTCTATCAAACTTTCATGTTCCTGAATAGCGTACCTATGTTTCGCCTTCATGATCAAGTACCTTACCATAGCAGGGCTCCTTCCCATAATGAGACCCGTTTCTCGGTCTCGAAGGTTCCAAATATGTGGCGGAATTCCTTCTGATTCTGGTTCGTGAATGTTGGGAGGCGGAGAGTATAACGGACCTTCATCGTCTGAGTCGTATTCTGTCAACTCCTTACCCGGGAGGGGTGGTGGTGGCACACCCCACGGGTTTGTGGTGACGACATGTTGTCCGTATTTGATTATTGGGCGAGGAATATCAGGATCGTGTGGGTTTGGGCGTTTGCCGTAACGAGATGAAGTGGCAGTGTTAGTATTGACTTGTTGACTGTGATTGGAAATATTAACACTTGAGCCACCGCTTGGGCCATGATTTGGATGGTTTCCGCCACGACCAGGAGCAGGAGGTTCCATATTATGAATTTGGCGCATATGTTTGGCTAGAGCATCAGAACGAGAGAAGGATTTGTCACACTCTATGGAATGCGAGATTATTCACAAATCCAAACGCATGTAAAATAATGTACCAGGTCTTGGACAATTGAAAGGCTTCTCGCCCGTGTGTGATCGTAAATGTGAAATCAGAGCAAAACGAGACGTCTGCGACATTCCTCGACGCGAGCATGATGCCCATTCGCAGTAATAATTTGACTTGTGGGTTCCAACATGATCTGCAAAAAAACCAAAACAGTGGTTGAGTAACAGTGTAAATTGCCTTCGGGAGGGAGGCGTTTCCTCATACTGCTTCTCCCGTACAGTTGCGTGGAGAAGGAATTGAAGGTTACTCCAGGCGTGTACCCAATACACCCAATAGCGCCCTCTCTGCTACAGACACTCACCAGTGTGCAAATGTTCAATAAGGGTCTTCAGTGACGCAAATATCCGTATGCAGCCTTCCCACTGGCACGCAACGGTGTCGATAGATGCTCCTTCGGCGGTCAGCAACCCTGAGGGATCCTCTAAGATGGGAGATGCAGTGCCAATATCTAAACCATCTTCATGTTCTCCTTCCAAGGATGAATGAGACGATGCAGGAGACGAATTTGGAGATAGGGAAGGGCTATACTGGCCAGAAGCTGAGGCTGCCATTGTCACTTGGGCTAGTAGTTCAAGCCTTATTAGCCACGTGCATTGTTGCTCATCTGGGGTCTCAGACGTCTGTACCTTTCATCTTTTCCTGGATACATCATACATGAACACTCCCGAATTCAATAATTACATTCCACCAGATAGATCCCTTTACGCGACGCCCACGTCTGCGCCCAGAGGTCGAGGTGGAACAGGCGCTAAGCGAGGCCGAAAACCAAAGGCTGCAGCTGGAATAGTAGCAGTGGCGGCAGCAGAGCCCACAAAATCACCTTTAATTCAAGAAGTTGCGGGACCATCTACGCCAACTACCCTGACCTGGCAGAGCACAATGGTGCCTGCACCTCCGACTGGTGGCAGCAGTGGCGGGATGTTGAGTCTTCCAGGCGCGACGACATCTGCGTCTATTATTCCTTCGGCTGTCCCTGCGCCCAATCCGCCTGTAGAAGAAGATGGAGAGGATGAACTCCTTCCTGCCATGGCTGACGATGATTATTCTGCTCAACTTTCGTGGCAGAGTCAGTCCAAAGACAATCTGAAGTACGTCGTGGTTGCAACTTGGTGGTCTTCCAACTGTTTATTATAAGCAAAGGGTGCTAATGGACAACTTTACGCCCGAACAATATGATCGATTTGAAGCATATCGGCGACATGCTTTGCCCAAGCAGGCTGTTAGAAAGGTAGAAAAGTATCTGTCTTCCTATATGCAAAACGTTTCTAAAATGTCTTTCAATAGGTAATTCAACAAAGCCTGGGCCAGCAAGTATCCCAACCCGTTGCGCAAATTATTGCTGGTTTCTCCAAGGTCTTCGTGGGGGAGATCATCGAAAAGGGTAACAAATCCATCGAGTGTTCAAGAATGGCGAGGACTAATTTGCTCCGATAGCACGAGCTGTACAATCGAGGAGAGGTGATAAAGGTCCTTTGTCCCCAGATCACTTACGCGAGGCATATGTGATGTATCAAGCAGAGACTGGGCGAGTTGGAGCTGCAAGACCCTTGAAATCGAAGAGATTATTTCTACGTTAGAGTATTACCAGTGACAAGGTAGATATGGTTTCTACAACGTGAAAACCAGATGCTGACACATAAAAAGTACACCCGTCATTATTACATCTTGCAGAGCTCGCAGCTTTTTTCATTGCCCTGCACGCAAAACCTTAGAAAGGAAGTTGCACGAACCCCCATAAAGGGATTTTATTGTTGAAGACGTGTCATCCGGGATACTACCTCGCTGTGGCGTCGCATGTTAAGAGTTTTCGTTCGAGTGATACAGCAACTATTGTTGGTGTTATGGGGATTATCTGCAAATTGCATCTGTTTTCTCCCCAACTAAAAGAGCTGTCGAGGATGGTACTTGTAAAAAAAAGTGCCCTTGTTATTAGGTATGGGCGCAGCGTGGTGTTTGCACCAGAATTCGAAGTTGCTTAATTTGTGTGAGTGACACTACTTTGCCTTTGGCAAAGACCTCGGACCAACTGGCTTGCCTCAAATTCCTAGTTAGACCTTCTGCTGCCATTGTGAGTTTCTAGTCCAGCTGGAGGTGGTTTCTTGCCCTGATTTTCAAAACTCGTGTCATGTTGCCCTCGGAAAAATCGCGATGTCTCTTTTTCAAGAAGGAGCTGGTGCTTGGTTAGACAACACGCCTTCGTAAACGAGGTATGAGGATCCTTGTTGAATTGAACATGGCAAGCCCTGGTCAATAGGTCGCAATACGCCTCGTTCCCACCGCATATGCCAGTATATAGTCGTCGTCCTCGAAGGTGATAACTTTTCAATTCACATCTCTCTCCTTGATATATCGAAAACGATGTACATGTTCGACGCAGAAGATGCAGACTTTATCTTACGCCCCACGCCCCCGCAAATCGAGTTTCGAGTACACCGCATTATCCTCTCCATCGCCTCTTCCCCTTTCGAAGCAATGCTCGCTCTCCCTCAGCCCTCTTTGGGTGCGACATCTGAACTCAGCACCCAGCCCCTTCCTGTCGTCGATGTATCTGAAAACGCATACACCCTCCGGATATTGTTACAAATGATATATCCCATCGCCGATATGCCTACTGCGAATACTTTCGGAACTATCGACGAGCTGGTGTCGGCACTCGAGGCAGCATTCAAGTACGATGTGGATGCGGCGATAGAACATTTGCGGGCGATCCTTGTCTCGCCAAAATGGCTTGAGAGCATGCCGCTAAGAGTCTATGCCGTGGCGATGAGATGGAATCTTGAGGAGGAGGCAAAGATCGCTTCGAGGTACACTTTGCGGGAGAGTCTGCTTGACTCTCCTCTGTTACCTGATTTCATGCATACCTCGGGGCATGCGTTTCAGCGCCTCGTTACGCTCCACAGAACCCGCTCGATCGCTGCTCAGACCATTTTGGAGAGTGCAGTGGTGCCTGGTCAGAATTGCCGCAACTGTTCTGGTACCTCCCCACCATGGTTTCCGGGGTGGAAAAACAGAGCAAAGGAAGAGTTGGTATTGAGGCCTACTTCCGAGATCATATTTTCTTTGAAGTTTCTGGGAGACGTGTGGACTGCCACACCGCCCTCTGACACTTCCTGTGGAAACTCGAGCCAATGCGAGAGGTCCAAGTTGTGGACTCCACCACTTGCAGCGCTGTTCGAATCGTTGAAAACAAGAATTGATGGATTGCCAGCGACGGTATAGACGACCATCTAGATCTAGCGTGAGCATTTCGTTATGGATATAATCAAGTTAGCTGACTTGTTCATGCTTTGAAATCCGTTTTCTAGTTTGAACCTTGAGTAGTACTTCATCATGAATGCACATCTGGTATATCTGCTCATTCGTTCTAGTTTTATTTAGTTGGGTGTTTACTTCGGTCTATCTGATCTGTCAATGCCTCGTGTGTGTCTTTCGGATGCGATTGAAAGGAAATCCTTGCCGTGATTCAAAGGATCTTGAGCAGATCTCCGTATTTCTTTCCAACAGTTATCTTCGAGATCACGCATTCCTGAATCCCCGTGTCTTTGCTGCTTCAAGAACGTCCGAGAACGTTGCGATATATCTGGAAGCTTCCGAGAATATGTGTGCAGTAGTACGACTATGCCCCAATCCCATCTCGCAGCCATTATCTAAGATGTATTTTTTGACACGTACGCAACCTTGGCCGTAAGATCTTTTAACTTCAAGGTCGACTAGTATTGCCAATGTGACTGGAGCCGGTATAATGGTGTGGAGATGGCCCTTTTGAGTTATCTAAGATTCCAGGTTGATAATCAATCCTACGCTCCATACAGTCGACGTACCCCCCTTCTTTCATTGGGAAACATCTGTGAAGGCGACTATAGACCGACTGATGTGGAAAGATAATCACAAGGCTAGAACTGCGACCTCGAAGTATTCTGCATGACTCCACACTCCAAGTGATCGTTATTTATTTACAGAAGAATGAGACGTCTGGCGGCATACCTTCCAGGCTCGCATGCTATCCTCGATTATCTACCCCCTTCTCGTTATTTTCGCCGAGGCCATCGGAGCTCGCTTTGTAGACCAAGTAATCTCCAGCGTCACTACTACTCTTGCAACTGCCACCTATACTGCTCCAGTAATTCTGCGGGATTTTACGTAGTCAAATAATGCATCCGAGACCTTTGTGTGAAGGCGGCCGTTGGTCTTGTAGTGGGGTCTCGAATCGTGTAATAGTCGGCGATGTCACCAAGTTGACCGATCTAGGGGAGGCTGGAGGGTGATTTGGCCAGGAGTGACTGAATTCTTTGCTTCTGTTTCACAACAGGTTGCATGGAATCGATGATCAGAAAATTCTCTCTCTCCCTCTCTCTCTCTCTCTCTTTCTCTCTAACATCACACTGTTTATATTGTGCCTTGGATAACTTCATGCGTTATGTGAAGCATAATTCCCTATACATTGGAATCCCCGAAGTCAGATCTCAGTGGGTGATTATGCGAACTCTGCAGTATTAACTTGTCGCTCAACAGTTTCTCCGAGAAGCCGCGTGACTGGCACAGTCCGTGAATATCGAGGCGAACATGAATAGCACTGATCGCCGTTCTCTTATAAACCCTCTGAACACCTGGCATTCTTAATAACCTCGACTTCCACACCGCTTAATATACCGTAATCGTTTCTGGAGGTCATAGAACCAATACACTCCGATGACAACTACGCCGATAGTCGCACCTTACGGGACTTGGACCTCGAAAATCACCTCCGATTTTATCGTTCAAGATGTAACGTGAACTCTCGATTGAAAACGCTTTCATAAGCTTATATTTTACAGGCCATCACTGTTGCTGGCGTCTTGGTCGATCCCATCACATCCGTGATATACCACTTGGAGGGGAGGCCGTCCGAAGGGGGCAGAACCGTAATCGTTGAAACAATTCAAAGAGCCGATGTATTTGGGCCCGACTTCAACGCAACCTCTGTCATTCACTCATACGGCGGAGGTGCAGCCGTTGCGTATGGCGGTACTGTATACTTTGCAAATTTGCCCGATTACAGAGTTTATCGCGTCCTTCCTGGTGGTACAACTGATCCTGTCACTCCAGGTGAGTTGGAGAATGGGAATCACGATATTGTTTCTCACTCCTGCCTCTCACCACTTTTAGTAAATGACAACCATCGATTTGGGGATTTCACTGTTTATCCAACTCATCCATATTTGATCGTCGCTATTCTCGAAGATCACAGCAAGGGGCCTAATCCATCAGATGTGGTCAACACTCTTTGTGTAATCAACACTCTTACCACGGAAGTCTCTACACTAGTATCCGGTGCAGACTTTTACGCCGCTCCCAGGTTTTCTCCGGACGGAAAATACATTGCATACCAACAATGGAACCTACCCGATATGCCATGGCAAGGCGGAATGATCTACGTTGCCGCCATAAACACGGACGGTTCCAACATGAATATATCGTTGAGAGATACAGCCTTGATTGCAGGAAGAAGTGGCACGATCAGCGCTGGATATCCCGCATGGACATCGAATGAGACGCTTATCTTTACCAATGATGTCTCTGGATTTTCGAATCCATGGACTTATTCAGTCACTACTGCGATTGCCGCCCCCATTCTCGCTAACCCGATCGATGAGGATTTTGCAGTACCAGCATGGATGGTTGGGGACTCTTATGGTACTAATGTCGACGAGGATGGCGGGGTGCTTCTTTTCATGGCCATAAAGGACGGTCACTCTGTCCTCTATCTCATCAATACAAAGACTGGTACCTTGGAACCAGTTAGTGACGCCTATTCCGAAGTGAGCCAAGTACGCCATGTTACGGTTGGCTCGATCGTTTTCTCTGCGGGAATGAACAACGAACCCGCCAGCATCGTCCTCCTCGATTTTTCCACAAGCTACGAGCCAACTTTCACGACAATCCTGTCCACCGCAAATGCCGAGGAAGAGGGTATCGCGCCGGACATGCTGTCTCCCCCTCAGCCCATGACATTATTGGTTCCCCCGGATAACGAACCGTTATATGTCAATTATTATCCTCCCACAAATCCAGATTATGTTGGGCCAGAAGGCGAAAAGCCTCCTTGTGTTGTGGGCGTCCATGGTGGGCCAACTTCAAATGCGACACAATCGCTGAATTGGACAACGCAATATTTTACCAGTCGTGGATTCGCGTGGTACGTTGTGCAGTGCTTATATATTGCACTACTTTGTCTCATGTTTACTCTGTTAGGCTCGGTACGTGGGGCATCTGGGATACTAAATTAAAACTTATCATGCACTAGATGTCAACTATCGTGGTAGTTCCGGGTATGGTCGGGCATACGTGTAATGAACTTGTTCATTTCGTTATCGGCTCTTGCATTCTGATCTAAACGTTAGTGACAAGCTGAATTCACTATGGGGCATACTCGACGTCGACGATTGTGTTCATGCCGCTCAAATCCTCGGCGAGACGCTCATCGATGCTCAAAGGCTATTCATCCGAGGCGGTTCATCCGGAGGATTCACTGCCCTTGCATCCATATGTAGTTATCCAACTGCTTTTACAGGAGCCACGTCGAAATATGGTATTTCGGACCTTTCCAAGCTTGTTGTCGATACGCACAAGTTCGAGTCAAAGTACATGGATATATTACTAGGCGGTTCTATCGAGCAGATCCCGGAAGTTTATTATGAAAGGTCGCCCGTCAACAACGCGGATAAAATCAAAAGCCCTTTGTTGGTAAGTCTTTGATCTACTCAAATATTATATGAGGTGTGGTGGGCTTAATATTTAATCGGGCATCAAGATCTTACAGGGATCAGAAGATAAAGTTGTGCCACCAGAACAATCGCAGGTGATAGTAGATGCCATAGAGGCCAATCATGGTGTCGTGAAGTATATACTTTTCCCGGGTGAAGGGCACGGATTCAAGAAAGCGGAAAATATTAAGAAAGCTTTGGAAGAGGAGTTGGAGTGGTACGTGAACCTCCTCGGGGTGAACAATGCATAAAGCCCTCGATGTTTGGAAAGAATGACTGAACAAAAAAGAGAATCTGGTCGACGTGTGGCTTGTATTGTACGATTACCTTGGAGAAATACGTGTGTTTGATGCCAGTTGTGCTCGGGAATGGTTTGTCGTCTGCCGTTGATTAATAGCATCTGGACGTTAGGAGCGCTCACTGGCAACAAGGTTAAGCCGACTAAGACGACAAGGGGACGGTGCGAACCTGTGCTCTGGATGACGAAGAATTGTCGCCTTGTTCTTTAGTGCATACTGATCTCAATATCTCCATCGATAAGCGGCACTTGATAACTCATGTGGGATCGAAGGGCTCAGACCAGACATGAAAGTTAGTACTATTGATTTCAGTTGCTTCTATGCCCTGGACCGAAACTGATAGAGCAACGCGAGGCAGCATTATCATACCACCCATCAACCCACCGACGTCCGACGTCCTTCTACCGCTCGTTGCGTTTCTTTGGGTTTGGCTCCTTCGATATCAATTCCGTCTAGCGAAATTTTGCCAAGGATACGACAGATCTCATGCTAAACCTCCTCAATTGCATGCTTAACGAATTTTGCCGAAGGCGGCCGTTAGTCTTTTCGGGTCTGTCCATGTCCGTCAAGGTAATTGAAACAGTGTTTTAGGCCATCAATGCCTTAGTTTTAACTCGGTGATTTATTGATTGCATCGAAAATATGCCGTCATGACCTATGCCGAGATAACGATCTTACCCAAACTACTAGGGGGAGGGTCACTTGAGGCGTTTTGAGTTGTCTGCTCAAGCTTGTGCTCTTGCATGAAATCGGTTCTACCTGTCGCTAACGAACGTTACGGATCAGGGATTCCGTGACTTCTGTAGGTTCACCGATTATCCACAAGGTTCTGGAAGGAATGTGGTTTCCAGCAATAAAGAAAGAGCGAAGTCTTCCAAGGGATGTCATGAGCAAGAAGGGGGTTGTCGGCTGTTTCCGGCTAATCGCGCCATCCGACAGACGGCGCTTGAATCAAGGTTCGCCCAAATTTATCACTGTGACACAGCCAGTTTGGACATATAATCTCAATGACTGGTCAGCGCTCAATTTCAATCTTTCACCCACCACATCGCAGTGCATGCTCTATGAATTTATCTAGCCTTTTGTCGTCAGAGAGGCCAACCATTGAGATATCTCATAATCCATGCTCAAGCTACGCTATATCAAGAAGCATCGTTTCTGTGTGAAATTGATCTGATAATTGACGTGGCACTCTCTGATATCAAGTATGAAATCTACCGAAGGTGGCTGTTGTTCTTATAGGGTTTGTCTCTATTCATCAACGTAATCGGAATCGTGTTTTAGGCCACTGATGCCCGGTTTTAACTCAGTAAGTTATTGATTTCATTGAAATGTCAGTTGTGCCGAGATAATGATCTCATTCAAAATAGGCAAGGTGGCTCGAAGCGACTGAATTATTATCCTCTTGTGTTTATACCACTTGCATGAAATCGATTATCGGAAAGTTCGCCAGAGACAGACAGAACTTCTCGACCATGGATTCTGTGAATTCTACCGGGTTCAGCTGTTGCTTGGTAGTCCCTCAAGGCTACGATACTGGTCAAGTATCGAGGGGCATGAATCATGATGGAAGAAGGTCACAGTACACTCTTGCTAGCTCTTATAAACCCTCCGAACAGCCGGATTCTTAACTTAACACATCGTACTATCCACTTGCGAGGATCATGATTACGCCGATAGTTGCACCTTACGGGACATGGACCTCGAAAATCACTTCCGATTTCATCG
>QGOD01000603.1:0-11865 GCA_003313065.1 Sarcodon sp. MG97 | reverse complement strand
GGACGCTCTTACTCGTACTCTCTTGTTGGTGCACGCAATCCCTTCGATGGTGCTGAACAGCCCGTTTAAAGACGCAGCGACATCTCCTTGGACTCTCCTCCTTACTTCGTTTGTAAGTTATTATCACTTTAATCCCTTGCCCCACGCCGAGCTTACTATGTTACAGATGTCCGCAAACGCTGGATTTTTCATTGTCAACTCGTTATCATTCCTCCACCCAATGCCATTAACATTAACAACCCCAAGTGAATTGCTTCCATATGGATGGACGACAACAGATCTCTGGTGTGCACCTCTGGTCACAGGGCTTTACGCCCTTCTCACCCATGCGCAGCCTTTTTGGGCTGATGCTCATGCTTCAGCCCTTGGCTGGATTGGGACGGCCGATTCAAAGGATTTACAACCTGTTGATCATGAGACAGCTCGAGCAGCGTGTGCTGCTGTTCTGATGGTGCTTTTTTCTGTCCGGGCAGTAAAGAACTTCGGAGGTTTGAAACTACATTAGGTCACCAGGGGACTGATATTTCTTGGCAAACATAGTATTATACCCCAAGTACCCATTATCTATATATTGATGTATCTACATTCTTTTTGTTCTAAACAATGTACAATAAATACGTTTTCAAGACCGTGGTAAATAGTTATCATTTCCAGTCACGGAAGCGATTGCTTCAGTCACTTCAAGCGCCGCAACTTTCACCATATCCAAACTTTCCGTGAACGATGTCTCGCCCGAACGAAGACAGAAATCAAGAAGCGACCGTGTATCTGGTATGTCTAATTCCTTCCTTTGAATTACCACCGTGAACTTTCTGACACTTTTCAATTTGCAGGGGAATCTTGACGAACGATGTACGGATGCTTTGGTCTGGGAGCTTATGCTCCAAGCTGGTCCAGTTGGTAAGAATTCTTCGTTCTATCATGTTTTTGGTCTACACAAAATTACCTTGACCTTGGGTACAGTAAACGTCCACCTTCCAAAAGACAGAATTTCAATGGCGCATCAAGGTTATGGATTTTGCGAGTTTCTGACCGAAGAAGATGCAGAGTACGCGTGTAAAATTATGAATCAGATCAAGCTGTGGGGTAAACCTATCAGGGTCAATAAGGTTAGTCCTTGTGCTCCGAGTCCTCATACATGACTCATTGCTCACCATGTCTTCCACTTACCTGTTTTCGCTGTTCACCCTGGCATTTGCATGGTCTTTCTTTGTCAATATCTGAACACATCTGACTTCGTTCTTCGTCTCTTTCAAAAATATAGGCGTCGTCAGACAAAAAACAACTAGATGTTGGCGCAAACTTGTTTATTGGAAACCTGGACGAAAATGTCGATGAGCGGCTTCTATACGACACGTTTAGTGCATTTGGTGTCATGGCTACTACGGCAAAAGTTTGCCTTTCAAATTTCGTGTCCGAAAATATGTCTTACTCTAATGTTGATAGATCGCTCGTGACACGGCCAACGGAAAATCTAAAGGCTATGGTTTCGTATCATACACTGACTTCGAGTCTTCTGATGCAGCAATTGAAAGTATGAATGGCCAGTTCCTGATGAACAAGGCAATTACGGTCCAATACGCGTTCAAAAAGGATGGCAAAGGCGAACGTCATGGGACTCCCGCAGAACGACTCCTCGCAGCTCAGGCACGGAAAAATAATGCACTACCTGTCAGCGCCCGTCCGCCTCCTGCGCCCATTGCTTTTGGTGCTCGCCCTCCAATGCCCTTCCAAGGACCATATCAAGGACAATTTGCAGGTGCTCTGGCAGCGCAACCCCCACCTCCACCACCTGGATTTGTTCCACAGGGTATGGTGCCTCCTATGGGTGCCCCAATGGCTATGCCTTCTCAGATGGGTGGACCTCCTCCAAATGTGCCCATGTATGGCGCTATGCCTCCCACATTTGTTCCACCCCCTCCGCCGCCAGGATTCGCTCCTCAGGGTATGCCCCAAGGTATGCCTGTTATGCCTCCACCACCACTTGTACCACACTAGAATATTAACTGGACTCGTGCCCTCTGGCCTCTGTAAGTAGCTATCCTACATTGTAATTGAATCCTTTTTCTCCTTTGGTGTGGTCCTCTTTGGCCTTGGCGCTAATTTGCTGGATTCGGATTACATAGACCACTATCAATTTGGTGAGTCAAAGTTCGCATTCAACTAGTGCACGAGGAACAATTTCGGCCACATCATTTATAAACAATGGAGCTTCTGGAGCTTCATTATAACGAGTGCTAGCATGTACGTGTGGCCCGCCATGCGGGACACGAACGGATAAATGGATGGATGGGCTCGACTAGGTCTGCTTACCCCCGTAGCCCCGGGCGCCCGTGCAGACGAACGTTGATAAGGATGTCTACGGATCAACAGAGGAATCGAGCTGCGCCTCTGGTGAGTAATTCAAGCGACTTCACCTTTTTTGGAAAAGTTGGGTGAACTGACGTGGTGTACCCCTACGAAGCGCCGTTCTGAGACTGCAGGGATCAGCCTTATCCACAGTTGCCGTAGTCGTGTCACGACACAGTTAAAAGGGACACAAGAACCACTTTTGTCCCCCCGTTACTTTCATTCTAACTCTCATTCTCTCACAAAATCGCATTCAGGCCGCATTCATTTCGAACAGAATAGCTCGTTACAACCGCCGCCATCGACGGCGGGGAAGGACATTCTCCCAGGCCTATCAACCGCGTTATCTCTGTCCCCAACGGTGGGATCATCAACAATTCATCGTAATTTAGAAGCCTTGGGGTCGTCTGAAATCACGGCTACTTTCAACTCGTCGAGTCAACATGCTCGAACCACGTCGTTATCTGAGAAATTAGCGTCGCTCAGGAAGGCCGGACTGTCACCTAACAAGACCGGCAAGAGGGGCACGTTTGGATATGCGAGGGGGATTGTTGAGGCAGGTGGAGAGGGACTCGAGTACTGCGTGAGAGTGTTCGAGCAGAAATATTGGACGAATATGAGAGGGGCGAAGAAAGATATCGAGGCGTTTCGGAAGCTCAGGATGGAGGATTTCCGGCGAAGGCGTCCGCTGTCGAGGTTGGAGGAGAAGGAGCTGGACAGGATAAGGGAGCGATTCGGAGGCGAACGTGTCCATCGTTGGGCGTTTTCGGCTTTGAAGGAGATGGCGGCGGATGAGGATGAGGATGAGGATAGGCTGGGAGGACGTCCGGGGCTGGGAGAGTTGTACGCGCTTTTAGAGGCTGAAGCGTTTGTGCAACAGGTGGCTGGTGAACAGGCGAAAGTTGGTGCTGATGCCGCATTGGAGGCAGATTGGGTGGTGGGTTGCGCTGTAGAGTCTGCGTTGTCAGCATGTGCGCATATGGAAATCCAAAGTTCGAGGGCGCGAGTAAAGGATAATCTGGCGGTGATGAGGCAGATTGCGGTGGACGAGCTGGTTGACGTGGACCCAGCGGCGGGAGCTGAGTTGCTGCACGTTTGTGCGGATCTGGAAGTGCGATTGGCGGGATATGCGGAAGACTCTGAACAAGTTTTGACCACCAAGCATTATGCAGGTATTATGGAGAGAATGGACAACTGAGGAGACTAAAGGACGCTTGCTTACTTTGTAAACTTGATATTTTGGGACATGACCTATATTGTACTTGGTGAATGATAATCAATGAATGTTAGTGTACTTATTCCGATTATGTGCTTTCTGCTATTATATATCTTGTGTCATTAGACTAATCGTAATATCTTTTTCGACCTGGGTTGATTGAAGTTTAGTTTGGGATCTGCACAAGTCGATGACCAGGTGACCTGCAAATGGAAGCAGAAGACTCCTTTCCACCCGTCTGAGGAGTTTCGGGACCATAGGACAAGAAGAATAGCAGTGCCGGCCGAGCCTCAGGCCTTGGGGCCAAGAGCCGGGTTAGGTCATAGTAGGTGACCCAGTCAGAGCTACGTGTATTTGCCGGAGCTGATGAAACACAAGCCGTACAGCCGCATCCGTGGGGCCACCGCCTTAAATGCGATCGGTTTTTACTACTTGCAGCGGTCAGTGCCAGTGTGCATACCGAGGCGGGACTGGTTGACTAATCTCCAATTGCGTGCGTCTATTGCTATAATAGTTTTAGTGAAAACTAAGTTATTACGATGCAAGAATTTGTGATTTACCTTTTGAGGCCAGGAGAATTCATGATGACTGGTTGGCGGGGGTTGGAAGGTCGGTATAGTGTCTGCTCCTCGAGCTGGGTGGTCGATCTCGTTATTGGTCAAGGTGACAAGGATGTCCTCGGGGTAATGTCAAGGAAACATACATTTGAGATATGGTGGATGACTCGGAAGACAGAAGATATTCATGGTTCAACGACGAAAGTTGCTCAGAACGAGACATATTGACTACCAGGATCGATAATGTGGTCGTACTAGACGAACGATAGAAGTGGTCAACGAAACCTTGACTTTTCATGGTGTATTTGTCAAGATTAGACAACGCGGGCATACAGGATCTCCACAGGTGTAGAAAAATAGAGATCTTTTGCATTCGCAGGTGGATATCCAGACAACACAGACAGTCCAAGCAGGATGAATATATACAAATGAAGCAAGAGGGTGTCGAGACGAAGCCATTTCGTTCCAGAGAAAAGGAACTTGGCGCAAAGAAACCGAGATGAGAGGAGCGAGGATCGCAATGTCGCCGGCGCTGATGCTGGGCGAGCGCGAGCGCGATAGGACCTTGGCGTTGAGAGGGACCCGTGCCTGCGGGCCTTCAAGAAAGAACTAGCAGATCAAAAATGATAGTCCTGACTGTAACCATTTTGCAAAGCGATGTTGATGACGGACCATGTCTGATATTACAAATCAATCAAAAGGAGGAAGTACGTGCCATGATGAGTCGCGGACTTGGCAAAGATGCAGATCGTCTGAGCCGAGTTCGATGGAGGAATTAAAGCACGTTACAATCGTCAGTGCCAAATGGAGTCGTTTGGGCAACAGTTGCTATCGCGCACTAGTCCCGGTAACAAACTGTACAGATCACGTCCGTACCTCTCGGTTAACGAACTAGTTCCGCACTATACCCACATACTATTCCTTCTTTTAGTTTATTTGACCCGTTGTTTAAGGGGTTTGGCTGTGCTACATGATAAAGGAACGCGTTCGCTGTCTCCTAGACGTTGATTGATGGCTTATGGGAGTTCAGGGGAAATATCCATGAAAGAATGCCAAGTGTCTGATATAGTGATTCGAAGAGGAAATTGATGTGGTTGACTGTTGGTTGTCTGATTGTGAACCAAGCAGCGTGAGAGGACAGCGTTCAAGCAAGTTGGGACCTGGAGGCCAAGACTCGTAAGTATGACGCTGGGCCGGCGCTGTGATGTACATACACATCGTGTCATTGGGGGGTGAGTTTCAAGTTTGACCTTTTCCTTATATTTGCCATGGAAGGATTTCAACTAATAGCTGAGGTTAAGATATGTTTGAGTAAAAGTACAAGTAGTATCAAAATAATGTGCGCCCCCACTACGTGCTCATAAGGGTTTCGAGAGAATCTAGTGCTACCCATTGCATGGGTTAATGGGGAATGAGATAGCGGCAGCAAGGTCAATTATAAGACAAAAGTTATAAGAGTCACACCCAGTGTACAGGATAACAGTAGCGCTAGCAGACTGTATGCATGTGTAGCTAGATGAAAGACATTAGTCGCTTTGGTGTAACTTGGAGGTTGTGCCCATTGCCTCTCCGCGTCGAGCACGGCATCAACAGCATCGAGCAGGGTCTCTCTCCAATCCCTCATCTCTAGACCCAAGACTTCTTTGCACTTGCTAGAGTCAACTATATTTCCAAGCATCCGTGTTTTCCTAGCTTTACTTCCATCCAACAACCGGGGCTTCAGCTCTGGCCTCATCTTGGCAATATACTCCACGGCTTCGCTGTAGTGGAACCATTCCGTTGACATCAGGATCCTTTTGCGGCCGACTTCAGAAGCAGGTGGAGCGGTGAGAGCCAAGACATGCGCGCGTGCCACATCGACGATATCTGCACATCCTCCATGCCTGGGAAATTCACCATCAGGCGAGAGCATTCGATAGATCCATTCGTTCGTGCTCCAAGCTGTTTTGTTACCCCATTCAGCTCGGAATCCAGGAGCAAATGTGCCATAGATCAAATGGGGGTTGACTTGTCTCAACATTAGTATTTATGCTCGGCGTGACGAATGGGAGAAAGGAACGTACTGGATGTCATGTCTACGTGAGGATGTTCATCTGCGAATCTCCAAAAGGCCTTTTCTGCCTCGGTTTTGGACACCATATAAGCAGAAAACCAGTCTGATTTGTCTGCTAATACTTGTTCTTTGGGGATGGGATTCCATGCTACAAATGATGAGTTCGTATTGGGAATAAGATTTATTAGATGAAGACTTACTTTCAGAAGACCACTGTCCCTCTGGTTGGAATGCCGTAGACATGCTGCTTGTGAATATGATTTTCCTAATTCCTGATTTCTCTGCTTGGGTAACAATATTCATGGTGCCTTTCTCTGCAATCTGTAGACATCGGATATCATTGAGAAATATATAAAAACAAAGAAGCGGAGAAGACGTACAGTAATCTCTTCAGCTGCAGTCCCTCGGAAGACTGGTGAAGCAGTGTGTATCACAGCAGCTACGCCTTGAAAAGAATGCAATATAATCAATACATGAACGACGGATTGAACGCAGAAGGAACAAACCTTTCAAAGCTTCTGTGAAGTCTCCATCGACAATATCATTGACTTGCACGATTTCCAATCGATCTTTGAAGGGTGAGGTTGCATACCCTGCCCTTACCAGCGCAAGTTTTGCAGCTCGGACGGTTCCGCGGACACGATAGCCTGCTATCAGCAACTCATTAACCAGGGAGGAGGCCAAGTATCCAGAAATTCCAGTAACGAGAACGAGTGACATGTAGATGTGGGGGTGACCAGCACGGGGAGAAAGGAAGGGAATTGTGAGGAAGTTAGAGAACTTGCCAGGGAAAGAAAGCAGATATCACATCTTATATATGAGAAAGTTGCCAAGAAGCCGTAGTATTTTGATGAGGGCGGTGTGTTTCAAACAAACACATACTAAAGTGCGGCCGTATGATGTGACTGCAGGTGTAGAAGTCGGACATTCATAAAAGTCTCACGCGGTGCCGCGGCCGGCTCGCCGGGAGATACTCCTGACTATCAAACAGGGCCTCAACCACAGGTACTCGCAGCATAACTCCGGTTTATGAAACAAATGTGTGTCAAACCTTTGTTTACTGTTGGTACCTTTCCCGGTCAACTCCTGGTCTAGCCTGTTCCGCGGCATCTTTTCATCAATCATCTTATAACTTGCTGTCCAGAAATTAACTTTGATTTTATTGCATGGGAATCTGCAGCATCCGTCGAAACTTCATTAGTGGGCAGCTGTTGACTGTTGTGCCTTCTTCTGCTCCATACAGTATCTATGCGTTGATTCGGACTCGAATCCTTCAACGTTGCGAGATCCTCAATGCCCGAGTCGGCGCTTCCTGCGAGTCCTGCATATTCCTCTTTTTCCCTCATTGCCAAGAAAACCTGTCGCCATGTTGGGTGGGACTATGGCCGCTTCATGTTTCATGGTCATCATCATAATAAAACGTCTTATTTTGATGTCTTGGCGTCGGCCAGGAGTGTTCCACGAGTTAGTACTTAAAAATTATTAGAATACTTCATACTGATTCTGAAATAACATTGATAAATGATAATAAATAAAAGAGACAACGAAGCAACTCAGGCCACCCTTTAGTGGGTCTCCCTCTACGATTACACTAACAATCCAACACGCTTCGTCAATCGTGGAAATCAGCAATTTGAAGGGGAATTTTTTAAAAGTCCAAGACGGTTGTCAGAGGAACTGAGGCAATCACTTGTGTTTCTTAGCATACGTCGATTATTTTTCATCTCGCGAACATGCAAATACCGAGTGTGTCCTTGACTTTCTATCTGGCAACGCGTGGTCATACCATGTATTGATGCGAAGAATACGCATGTTTCGAGTCGTACCAAGCAGACGGATTGTAATCAAGCATTTCAGTATCGCTTGCGCTGCCACCGATGTGGTACCAAGCATCCGCCATGCCGGACCTCGCCAGTCACTGTTGAGATATGTACTAACTGCTATCGATAAGTGCAGTAGTGCCTACCATGGTCAGGCGGCCACGCGTTTCAAGTTGTGGGCCGTCTAGTGGCAAAAATGGCTATTTACCCATCATGTCTTCTTAAGCTTGCCTCTCATGAGGAATACAAAAGATAATTGGGCGCCGACACTATACACTAAAATTAGTTTTGTTAGACTCCGGGAAATTGAGGACCGTTTTGGGATTATGGTCTGTCCATTTCAACATCTTCGTCCGCGCTTTCCTCCAGGTCGAAATCGACCTCGGCGTCAGCAAACCTTTCTTCTTCTATCTGCACAAATTGAGACCAATGACCAGAATGGATGGCCGCTCCAGGGTTCATCCTGCGCCTTGCTGACTTGACAGACTCGATATCTGTTTCCGCCTCGTAGAAATTTGGGATCATGCGAGTGACTTCAAGGAGTGCTGCATATGTCCGTTCATCATTTGGGCTGATGACGGCAAATGTCTTTGCAGACGTCTTTGCACACCAGATATCGTATGTCGTATAATCTTGAGGTCCTTTGTTCTGCTTCTTGGCTTTCGACTTGGCAGCTCGAGGTGGACTCCTCCTCTGGGAAGCATTCAAGTTCTTGATGGGCTTGACGCAGGCATTGTTTGCAGCAAGAGCAAAGACTATTCGAACGATAGGTACCGGACTCTTCTCGTCCTTATCAAAGAATCCAAGGAAGTACGGGTCCATGGCATCAAACAGAAACTGTTTCGGGCTGTCCGAGAACCTTTCGTCATTCTTCACTTGGATGAAGATCGCCGAAACATTGTCTCGTCCAAGCTTTCCATCAGAGTACACGAATGGAAGGATCACATCGACTTCGCCTTGATTGTTTGCACATAAGACGGCAGCTCCGCGAGCGATCAGAGGCCATAGATAAGCTCGATTGATGACTTTGAAGTCGCGGACCTTGATGAAATGGTTGAAATGCATCATGGAATTGGCAAAGCATTCACGAAACGGCTTATCAGCATCTTTTATGTGAAGCTTTGCGGGCTTCGAACCCAAGACCACGCCAGACCATTTCGAATTAAAAAGTTCCTCGATGAAGTGCGTAACCTCAAATGCCTTGTACGAAGCCCGTTTTTCTTCAACAGCAGCATCCCGGGCTATTAAAAGCAAGACCAGACAAATTAACTCCCCCCGGTAGCCTTTATCCACACCTGGTCTTTCCAATTCATGGAGTAGGTCTTTGGGTAAATCAAAAGCCCCACGGTCAGACATCACAAGGCATGCAGCTTCAGCCAGAATAGGCTCCGAAGGCGCAACCGTGATGATAGTTTCAGCGCCTGGATTCGCGCTGAGACAAACACGCATGTATCTCTCAACCTGCCGCTTCTCCCGGTCTTTGGATTCAGGCGTGGTGGCATTGAACTCGAGTGCAAGACGGACAGCCATACAAGCTAGCCAGACGACTTCAGGGACAGATTCAGAGATAAACAAATGGGAGCTCTCACCAAGTTTGGCATCGTCTGTAAGCGCTTCGCGCTTGTCCTCGGTCGTCTGAGGAAATGCAATTCCTCCCAAAAGCTTTCCTCCAGCAAAAAATGTTATGCATTGCCTATTCGCTGCATCTCCATGAATATATCGAGACCCAAACCTTGACGAAAAAAAATGTGACAGTAATGATTGATGAGCCATCCAAAGCGGTATATAGACTCACGAAGGACGACCAAACAGCGACATGTACCCTGGAGTCGATATCTGCTTGATTGAAAAGACCCCGTCTTCCAGTCTCCACCGGTTCATCATCTGGTCAAACCCAAGATCCGTGAAAGGAAGATATGTGTCTGGGCATGGCATAAATTGTTGTGTCTTCCCATCGATCGACAGAAAGACAGAGAATATGGGCAGGGCAGATAGCGCTCGAAGACCATGCAGAAGTTCTGAATACGTCGAATAATATCCATCTTCAGCGTTGAATTGTTTGCTTGTGAGAGTATGTGCTTCATCAAATGCCAAAAACACCAGAGGCTCGGATCTTCTCGTATCAAGTTTTGTGTCCAGATATTGGAGGAGTTCGAGTGCAGCATCCAGAATATGTTGCACCGTCCCAGTCCCTAATCGCAAAACCTGGTCGAAACAAAGACATTAACGAGTCGCCAAGCAGAAATCGCAATACATAAAACTTATGTACTTCTTTCGTACGGTCCTCCACTGTATTATAAAATTTGCGTCTTGTATCACCTTGACATGTGAGTGTCTGACCCCCATACATTAGGAGTCGAAATTTCTGGCTTGCATTTTGAGGATGTTGTTCCAGAAGAAGTCCATGGAGGTCCGCTACATGTTCATCAATATCTTGTAAATATATTTTCGTGGTTTTGAACAAAGCCGTCAAAAATGCATGGCATTTGCGAGATGTTGTGACCTTCGTTTCGTTGTGTAGGTCAAAGCACCTTGTGGCACCTATGTCTGCTGGTGGGAATCCTGAATGGAAGTACAAGGTCAATAAATCATAACAACAGCGAGACAAGACAGACCAGTGTCCGAAGATGGGCGCAAATTGATCGGAATAACAAAATGCTTTTTTGAAAATTCATCGATCGTACGAGATTTCCCCATTCCAGATGATTGAAAAATTAAACCATATCGCACATTTGATTTGTGGAGGCCTGAAGGGAGATTCCGTCCAGTACAGTGTTCTTTTATCCTATCATACAAACGGTCTCCAGCAGATCCAACGTAATCATCATTCCAAGCCCTCTCGGTAGCTTCAACTCTAATATGAGTTTCTTTGCATGAACGTGCAGAAGCAAGCACACCTGATTGGCCTGATGGGAAATCGGCCCATTTGTCGCTCTCTCGAGCTTGATGCAAATTTCATCAGTGATATGTAATGAAAGTGGAAAAAAGAGTATCACTGGTATATCGTGAGGCTGGGACAGATATATGGCGGAGAAATTCTATAACCAAGAGATGTGAGTCGCCCATCCAAGTGACGCAGAGAAGGACATACGAAGGCGACGAACATCTTTGTAAGAGCCCGCTGTGAAAGCGTCTCTGACCAGTGTCAAGAGATCAGGATCATCTGAATTAAGGATAGCTATGTATTCTTCGAGGATGCGTGGAGGTTCAAGAAAATAAAATGAGATGTCACGTCTGGCGATCTCAACAACAGTTTGCAAGACATAGGCCATGGAAACATCATGATCTGCAAAATATGGTCTGCCTGAATTAATCAGGTGTTGATTGACTTCATTGTCCTGCTCCATATGTTCATCCTCTGTCAAGAAATCTCGGGCGAGGTGTTGACGCTTGACGTCACGATTGGGGGAGTCAGATGGAGTGTTTGATGCAGCACGCTTGGATGTCTCTTGTGATAACGACATGTTCAGCGGTAAAAAATCGAAGTTAAAGGTGGACCCTCCGTTGTTGTGGTGCAGGGGGTGCTGTGTATTGTTCAACTAGCTATATCATGATGTCACTGCATCTGCTGGCTACGTCATCTGTGATGTTACATCTTGCGGTGTAATGACTATTCGTTTCTTCCCCAAAGGATGCAGCATTCAACTCGTTCCGCGTTTCTTCCTATGAGAACATACCGTATGATCTAGACAAGCCACCTCTTCATCCGGAGGGCAGACATTAAATATCCTGAACATTGGATAATATTAGAAATGAAGAGAACGGATATCAGAAACGCTGAGTCGACGTTGCTGAATGCTAGACCAACGTTCAGAAGAATCCTTGTTCCAAGGTACCTATTGAATGGTAAAAATCTCAGTGTATTGAAAA